>NW_019168492.1:11556878-11869378 GCF_002303985.1 Durio zibethinus | reverse complement strand
ATGAAACAGCAACAGTAGCTTTTGAGAAGCTCAAGCAAGCTGTAATATCAGCTTATGTTCTAGTACTATCATATTTCAACTTAATTTTTATAGTTGAGTCAGATGCTTCAAGTTGTGGAATTGGTGTGATGTTGAGTTAGAATGGTAGGCCAGTTGCTTATTTTAGCAAAGCTTTATCTTCTAAACGTCAAGCACTATCTGTTTATGAAAAAAAGATGTTGGCCATGTTAGCTACAGTGAAAAAATTGAGTGTTTATTTAACTAGAAAACATTTTTAGATAAAAACAAATCACCATGTTTCAAATTTTTGCTAGAGTAGAAAATAAATACTCATGCTCAACAACTTTTCAAGATGATGGGATTTGATTAAGAACTTGTCTACAGGAAAGGCTCTACCAACATGGCAGCTAATGCTCTTTTTTTAAATCTCGCAACCTTGTTATATGCTTTATCTTTTGTAACTAATGATCTAATGGCCAAGATTAAACAATCTTGGTTGCAAGATCCAATGTTGATACATTTGTTATATGAGCTCAAGAACAACCTAGGACAATTTTTTAAGTACAGTTGGCAAGCAGATCAATTGAAAAGGAAGGAAAAACCTATGGTGGGAGCTAATTCTAAGTTAAGGAAGGATTTATTGACACTTTTTCATGATTCAGTGGATGGATGACATTCTAGAGTAGAGGCAACTATGAGGAGAATAACTAATGTGGTATATTGTAAAAGAATAAAAAAGGCAGTTTGGCAGCATGTCAGAGAATGCACAATTTATAAAAAATGCAAATATGAAACTATCTCTCCAGGTTTGTTACAACCTTTTCCAATTCCTGATAAGATATAGGCTGATATGTCTATGAATTTTATAAAAGGTTTGCCTAAGTCATTTGAGAAAGATGTTATAATAGTGGTAGTTGATAGGTCAGGTAAATATGCCCATTTTATCACTCTGGCTCATATTTTCACTACCATTACAATTGCTCAAGCCTATCTAGACAATGTGTACAAGTTGCATGGAGTACCTAATACCATTGTTTCTGACAAAGATAGGATTTTCACTAATTTATTTTGGAAAGAATTGTTCAAATTATTGGGAATCAAGCTAAAAATGTCTACTGCTTATCTCCCTCAAATAAATTGATAGTCTGAAGTGCTCAACAGATGTTTGGAGACAGAACTAAGGTGCATGATAGGAAAACAACCTAAGCACTGGTCTAAATGAATCTTTTTAGCAAAATGGTGATATAACACTAGTTTTCACACTTTTAATTTAGACTACACCATATGAGGTAGTCTATGGTCAACATGTTCCCATTCATCGACCATATCTATCTAAAAATTTTAAAGTGGATAAAGTGGATAAAAGTTTGCAAGCAAGGAAGGCTATAATCAAAATTTTGAAATTTCATTTGGATAGGGCTCAAAATAGAATGAAGCAGCAAGTTGATAGATATAGGGTTGATAGGTAATTTGAGATTGTTGATTTAGTTCATGTTAAGCTCTAGCCATATAGGCAACAATTTGTCATCAATAAGTCTTGTTTTAAGCTAGCTGCTAGATACTTTGGCCCTTATAAGGTGTTAGAGAAGATAGGACATATCGCCTACAAAATAGAATTGCTTATTGAAGCCAAAATTTATCCTATCTTCCATGTTTCATAGTTGAAGAAGCACATTGGAAAAGTTTCAACACAATCTAATCTTGCTTTGATTGATGCAAATGAAATGGTGGCCAAGGAATCAGTGGCAGTTCTAGATACAAGACTAAGTAAGAAAAAAAATTAAAGCAATCTTAAAAATTCTAGTACAATTGAGTAACAATTATCAAAAAATGCAACCTAAAAAAGATTATATGAGCTACAGGAAAAGTTTCAAGATGACAATAATTGTTACAAGTTGAATCGAAAAAAGGCCAGGTTAATTATTTAAGTCATTTAATAGTCGTTTATATTTTTTTTACAATCAATACATATGAGTCAACATATTAATTATTTTATTAAAAAATTGATGGCTTGTGTAACAATATTAAAACTATTACAAAATGAAGCGTTTATAGAAGGAAATACAATTACACCCATTTTTTTCATTCTAGAAGTTCTTTCTATCTTTTTTCTTCCTTCTTTTCTTATCTTTATTTCTGAAATTTAAGCTAATGAAATTTTAAGTTTTCACAAGAGGAGCTTGAGCTGACAGTGGTTCGATTGAGCAGCATCATTTTGAGGTTGGGTTTTTGGGTTAGGAAGAAGATCTTAGAGGGAGAATATAATATGAAATGGTGGTCATTGAAGCGACGGAAGGAGGAGGTTTTTTTTTTGGGTTAATGTCGAAACTTTCAGCCTAGATCTCTACAAACTTTTGGAAAAATCTAATCCAATAGATTGAGGGAGCGGATCAAGGGGAATCTCTAGGTTTTCGTAGGAGCCAATCGACTTCGTCGAGCGACGGCCGACTGCTATGAGTGACGGCGACTGTGGCCAAAGACTATGGGTTTCTGGGTTAAAGTTTGAAGAGGGCCATCTTTCTTTTTAAAGAAAATGTTGAAAGTTTTTTGGAAAGAAATGTTAAGAATGAAAAAAAAAAAACTCACAACAATATCGTTTTCGAAGTGGAGGATCCGCGAGTGTTCCTGCCACCCGACCCGATTCTTGCACACCCAACCTGTTATCGGATCCCTTAATCCTCTTTGAGCCGGACGGGTTTGAATCGGTTGGCCCGCCTGAATCGCCCTTGAACCATCAGACTGGTCGAATCGTTTTTTTTTTACCGTTGACAGGTTTGACCGACAATTTCGAATAACTTCTCTATTTTTTTTTTTGTTTTATATTTAATATATGCATATTTAAATTTTAAAGTTATTTGAGCATGAAATATTTATTTAATTAATAATGAAATAATAATAAAATTATGAAATAAAGTGTTAAATTAAAATTTATTTACATGATAATAATCTATTAATAAAAGTAGTCCTTTCTTTCAATTTTCTGTCCACGCTTTTAAAGTCATTAAAGAAAATGGAACGTTACTTTGGGTAATAAAAACTTGCTTTACTTTGTTTTTTCCACCTCCAGCTCTCCTCTCTTTTTCTCTGTCTTCTTCCGTTGTGCGCTGCTTTTCTTCTTGAAACCCGACCATCAGCAACGCCGGTTTGTAGCCCATCTCCGTTGGGGTCGAAAGCAAGGCTCTTAGGACCAATTGCTGAGTGGAGCTGGATGGGTTTAGCACCACGGAGGTGGGTGTGGAAGCCTGGCATCGGAGGTGAAGCCAAGATGTTAAAAGATATGACGATGGATAGCAATGCTTAAAGAATGTTCTATGCGTCCCAATGAAACCGCTCAAAGGCTCCTCCTTCAGGGTACTTTTTTTCTCTGCCTCTTTTCATTTGAAGTCCCTTTCTATCTAAGTTTTCCTTTTCTTTTTGGATTTTTTAAGGGGTAGTTTTTTTTGGGGCGGTGGTTTCTAAAATGGGGTTTTGATGTTTTGTTGTGATTTGTGTTTTTCGAGTCTATTTTTTATCTTAATTTCATTTTTGTAGATTTGGGTTTTGTTGTTGGGGAATGTGGTAGTTTTTTTTATTATTATTATTGGGTGTGATGAGTTTGCATTGTTCATGGGATTATTAGATTTTTTATTTGATGTATATATATATATTTATAGTTAAATTCAGTCCTTTATATATATATATATATATGTATGTATGTATGTATGTATGTTTGTATGTATGTATCTGTAAATGTCAAGCTCTGGTTTTTGTTTTTTTTTTTTTCTTTGCAAAGTATGTGATTGTTGGTATTCAGATACTTTTTTTAAAAAATTTTCTTTTTGTTTTTTAGAGTTAGTTAAGGATTTAATGTGTGTGATCTTTACAAGTAAAGGAACTTGGCTCTAGAAATGCGGTTTTGATTAAATTGCTTCTTAAATGGTGCGTCTGCAGTAAATTTTGTTCTCTTGAAGCTCATTGTTTACTTATAGCTGCTTTCAGTTCATTAGTTTGGACATTATGATCTGTTGGTTCTTTTTATGAAGATTTCATTTTCAATTATTGATTACAAAAGGTTTTCAGTTTCAATGTTTTACTTTCTTGCTTTCCTCCTTATTCTTAGATACTTAGGTACTAAATGTGGTGTTTACTGTTATAACACTAATTCACATTCTAATGAATTGTGAAATGTTATGCCTGTTAAGTGAGGCTTTTGGTTAGCATTCAACTCCACTTCAAGGGTTTTGAGGAAGTTTAGTGTGGTGATAGGCATCTGCAAAAAGATGTGGATTCTTTTCGCTGAGGAATTTTACTGTTTTGGTTGCTCGATAGAAGGATTTTTTTTTGTTTTTGGTTCTTCCAACACTAGAGTTTTCGTTATTGAGCTGTTCAATTTTCAATTAAAATTATTCTTACTTTTTTTCCATTAAAAATTATCGTTTTTCTTTTGGCGGTGAACGAATATATATAATATATATAAAGAGAGAGATGGTGAGTTCTAAGGGATTGAGTGGTCGCCGTATGTGACTGTGCTAGTGAATCATGACAATGTAACAAAGGTGATATGGATGGCAGGTCATGATTTAGAAAAGGTATATATTTGGAAATATTAGATTTTGTTCTTTGTTTTTTTTTTTGGTATTGTTCATTTATTTATTATTTGAAAATTGTTGATAGATTTTGGCTAGGCTTTATGAGAGGAAAGAGGAAGCTGCAAAGAGAGAATAAGTTCTCTGTGAATTCAAGAGGTAATTGCTTTTTTTTTTTTGGAAAATTCATGTTTCTATGAAATTTTCAAACTTGTATGTATAATTTGATACTCCATTCTATGAAAGTTTCACTGAGTTTTTAGCATGTTTTTTCTATGATTTGTTGTCTAACCATTAATGGGGTTGAATTCCAGTGTGGCGAAATTCTCAACTGATCCTGGATTTGCATAGAGAGCAGCAAAATTCTCTTGCTTTAGAAGCAGGAGTTTCAATGGTCGAGCAAGTCAATTAGGACTCAACAACAGCAATGAAGTCGCTGATTACAGATATAATCCATTGACAGCAAATGCCTAGCTTCTGCATGTTTCGAGTCGTCCTTCTTTAAAGCTAATGGTATCTCGAGTTGGAGCTGTGCAAGTGACCAACAAGAATCCTCCATTTTAGGATCGATCAGAGTTAGCCAGTTCTCAAGAGTAATCCACCATTTTCAAACAAAATCCCAAATGTGATCTTGGCTTGAAAGCTTCAAAAGATTGGAATTCAAGGAAAAGAAAGTAGTTCCCAAAGCAAAAACAAAGGAAATTTCTGCATCTCCATCAGCAAATGCTTAAAAGGTATAGAGTTGAAGCATTCTAAATTTAAAGTCTCATAATTACAAATGTAGATTTCAAAGAAAAAATTTTCTTTTAACAATTAGTAATTATCTATCTCCAGGCGTCTGAACCGAACGCGGAATCAAATGAGAAGAGATGCAAGTCAACAGAAAGCAATGGGAATGAAAATGGCTCTATTAAAGCAGAGGAAGTCGCAAAAGGAAGCAATGGAAACGGAGGGGATGAGAAATAGAGCAAGACTAATAACAATAACAATACAAAGCCTCCTGAACCTCCAAAGGACTATATTCATGTTTAGCTGAAAGAGTGAGAATCATAATTCACTTTTCTGAACTCAAAAACATTCAAGAATCACATGCTGGCATTGTTGCATTAACATTGGCTATGTGTCTGTCACTTGATCAGATCTGTAGAGAGAAAATCTGTGAGAGAATGAAGCATCTGCAAAATCTTATTCCCGGTTGCAACAAGGTAATATGGAAAATAATAAACAAAGAAAAAAAAAAGTGGTTTAGGTAAAAAAATTATTGCTGTAATTCTTTAATATAATGGCCTTGCGTTTCAAATTATAGGTCACTGGAAAAGCTCTAATGCAGGATGAAATTATAAACTATGTTCAATCATTGCAGAGACAAGTTGTGGTAGATTAATAGTTTATTGATGTACGTGTGGTGATCAATTTCTTCGGATAGAAGTTTTGTTGACTAATGGTTATTATAATTTTTTATTGGCAGTTCCTCTCAATGAAGTTAGCTTCGGTGAATACCTGGCTGGATTTTAACATAGATGGTTTAATGTCAAAGGATGTAAGTGGAAGGTTTCGTTTGGTTGGACTGTGAGATTAATTACGATGAAATTATTAAAAATAGTAATAAAAATTATTATAATTTTTATTAAAAAAAAAGTTATTGTAGTAATATTTAAATAAAATTTAATGAAAATTTTATATTTATTTAATTTTACTGAAATTGGTGTTTAAATTCAATTGGTTTCGTGGTGAGTTTAATTTTTATTATATCGAAAATGCGGTAAAATTCAAACGGAGATTAAGATGAGGACTAAGCTCTTAAGCCAACATTTTATTTATTTTTCTTTTCTCTGAAGAATTATATTTCAATTCTTTTGAATTGGGATTGCCTGTATTTTTTGTTCTTTTGCAGATATTTCAATCAAACAATACTTTGCCACATCTAATATTCCCAATAAATTCCTCGGCATCAGCTTTTTTCGGGCACCAGCCCCAGCAAAATCCAGCACTACATAGCAATATTTAAAATGGGACAATGACCCAACGCTCGGTGGAACAATTAGTTACTGCAATATGACCCAACCTCGACACCCATGTCCCTCCAATTAACCAGCGTACTGAAACTGTCCCTCAGGTAATATCATTTTCATAGTTTCCCTGAAAAATAAATAAATAAATTGAGCCCAACGAATTTTTTCTATCCTTTTCTTTCCATTTCACATATCTAAAACATCCAAAATTTGCCTGTCCAAATTATAAGCTGATTGGGTGTCTCTTGAAGTTAGAATTTTTTGGTTCCATAGAGCAAGATGGATGCTTCACCGGTCGTCACCAGGTACTGATTAATAATAATTTGTAGGGACATAGATGTTCTACTTATTGTGCAATGCTTGAACTGAGTCTGCCTTACTGTTTATTATGTGTAATTTATTGCCAAGATAAAGTAGTAGCGTATGATTGAGGGTGGTAAAAGGGATTCAAAATATAAATAGTTACCCAACTCCTTTTTTATATATATGTTATTTAATTTTTAAACTATTAATACATAATTTTATTTTATTTTTATAATTAAATTACAAATATATAATTTTATTTTACTCCCGTAGGTTTAAAATATAGTTTATTATAAAATTTAACAAATTTTAGGAAAAAGTAAGGTTAATAAAAATAATAAATAAAGTGATATGATAAAAACATATATATTCAAATAATAAATTTTTAAACTGTTACAAATGTCAGATGATAAACAAAAAAGAATTTTAATTCTATCCAAATGATAAATTTAGAAGGAAATTTCAATATAATTTTTATTTTTCTTGCTCCCATCCTTTAATATTTGCATGAAGTTTTCTGTCCTTTTCGTTTTCTTCACATTTGAAAAATGAGTTACAGCATAATTTAATTACCATAAATATAGAAAATTTAATATACAAAACCGTTAAAAATGATAACTTTTTTAATTTAGAAACATTAAAAATGTACAGAATTTTTTGGCAATTTAGTACAAAATAAATAGATAAAATGATTATTAGCTTATGAAAGCGTATTGACCCCATTGTGAATTCAATTTTTGGCTTTTTTTTGAAAAAATTTTAATTAATTTATTCAATTCTCAATAATCCAAATATCAAAAATTAAAAAAAAGGAAAATTTTTATTATTAATTTATTATTATGTTATATGAATAATTAAATATTTTAAGTAACTTACATACTTGCATTATTTACCAAGTCAATGTGTTAAGACACGCCCCCTTGTCCTTTTATTATTATTTTTTCATCTTTTCTTATTCTCGAGGTAACAGATATTACCTGCCTTTCAAATAAAAAAAAAATTTACTCCTAATTAAACCTCTATCCCCCATTTGCTTTTAATTATTTTCAATGGGAGGACTGCTGTTTGCATCTCAATTTTTTTAATACATTCTAAAAAATTTAATTTTTAATAAAATTATTTAAATATTTATTAATTAATTATTTTTTTATCTTTCACATTTTTTTAAAATAATTTATTTTCGAAAGCTTAAAAAATTTTTAAAAACAAATGTTTAAAAACTTTTAGATTTTTTTCAAATTTTAAAAGTTTTTGGACATCTATTTTTTGAAAGTTTTCATATATTCATTTCTAAAAAATTTCAAAAATCTATTTTTGGAAGTTTTAAATTGTATCTAAATATTGTAACATAAAATTTTACAAAATTAAATATAAAATCCAACAAAAAAAACAGAAAGAACAAATGATTTGTCTTGAATTTATGTTTTTTAATTTAAAAAAGATGAAATTTTCTTTAAATTTGACTTGATTGAGATTTAAAAGTTTTTAGATTTTTGATTGGGAAGAGAGAGAGAGAGGAGATAATATATAAGAAAAAAAGAGATGAGATATTTGGGTTTTTAATAAATTTATATTTTGGATTTGGAATATATTAAATAAAAAATTGAGTATTAATAATAATGCGGTGTATTAAAAAAATTTAAGATGCAAAATAGCAGTACTCTTTTAAGTAGCCGCTATGGTGTCCATTAACTATTTTTTTTTAATGATTGGTTGATCAAAAATTTTCTACTATTTCTTTAACTATTTACGTTTGCTGCGTCAATAAGCATCATGGTGGGGCTTCATTATTTGAAATTAGTTGTTGAAAAAATGCCAGGTTCAAGTATTTCTTCAATGGTTCTAGAGGAGGAAATATTTTAAAATGAAACCATTGAAGAATAGATATTGAGTGCAGACGAAAGCAAAAATAATAAATTAATAATCCAAAGAAATAATAACCCATTGGTGTAGGTATGTTTGATTAGACTCATTGTCAAAAGATTTATTTTGACTAAATATTTTTAAAAAAACTTTAAGATTCCTGAAAATACATATATGAAAAGCTTCGGGAAAAATTTTGATTTCAAATCCAATTGATGAGTGAATTGCAGCTGTCTAAGTTGTTTTATTTAAAGAAATTTGCCCCCAGCTATTTTTCCTATATAATAATACTAATTTAAATTTTCCTTTGTTATGAGTTTTTTTTTTTTTTTAATATTTCACCATATATGTAATTTTGTTCTTCTCTTCAGTACTTATCTTCGGTTTTCTATATCATTTTTATTTTTCTTGCTCCCGTCCTTTAATCTTTGCATTAAAATTTTGTCCTTTTTGGTTTCTTCACGTATGAAAAATGAGTTACAACATTATTTAATTACAATAAATATAGAAATTTTAATATACAAAACCCGTTAAAAATTATAACTTTTTTATTTATAAATATTAAAAATGTATAGAATTTTTTTTGCAATTTAGTACAAAATAAATAGATAAAACGATTATTAGCTTCTAACGTATTGAACCCCTTGTGAGTTCCATTTTTGGCTTTTTTTTAATTTTTTAATTTATTTACTCAATTTTTTATATTTTCAAATATAAAAAAATTCAAAAATTATTTATAAAAAAAGAAAAAAAATTATTATTAATTTCTTATGTTTTATGAATAATTAAATATTTTAAGTAAATTCCATTCTTACAATATTTACCAAGTCAACGCGAATCCTGTGTGCTAAGACACGTCTCGTTTCCTTTTTTTTTTTAAATTTTTTTTATCTTTTCTTATCCTAGAAGTAACAGATATTACTTGTCGATCCAGTAAAAAAAATATTTACTCCTACCTAAAGCATTATCCATTCATTTGTTTTTAATTATTTCCAATCGTAGCGACCACGGCGTCCATTAATTTTTTATTAAATTTGAATGCAGTGCAAATATTATATTCCAATAAAATTTAATTATATAAATAATTAAATGTACCTCCCCTAGAAATAAAATAAAATAAAATAACAGTCAAGTTTATACAAAGTCAATAGAAAAATATGTTTCTGTCTTTGTCAGTTGGCAGTTTTATTATAAAATTATTTAATCCTTGACAAAAAAGGACTCCACGGATATTTGTCTACAGTCTTATGTAAATTTTCTTTGGTCATTTTTATTAAAAATTATTTCCTCCCGCTTAAGAAAAAGTATAATATACATGAACACATGATAAAATATATCACATAAACATTTATATGTATAACTTATATTTTTTACATATAAGATAATAATTTAATTTTAATTTTGTACAAAATAATCATATTCAATTAATTATTTAATTTTAAAAATATTTAAAAGTTTGAAAATTTAAACTTTTTTAAATCTTTCAATGCTTTATCTTAATTTAAATTAAATAAAATTTATCTCAAAACTCAATTATTTTAAATATATATGTACAATATTTAAATTTTAAATAGTTTTTTCATATTAAATCTCTAAATATTAGTAACTATCAGGAGCATCATATATCTACTTCCAACTAAAATTAAAAAATTCATATTTCAAATATATATGATATTTGCAAAGAATTTGATTTATCCTTAATCAATTATCATATCTTTTTAAATTCAACAAAATTATCCATAAATCTTAATTATCATGTTATGTATTAATGCCATACATTCTCTTTACTAACAGCATTTGTTAGGTTATATATATGTGCAAATTATGTCTATTCGTTTTAAGTATAGTAGCCATACTTCCTTGATTCCAAACTCTGCTGCATGGATTTGCATTTTGGTTTGATGTTGAATTCAGTGGATCAGCAAAAATCCTCACTTGTTGGTACATCCAAAAATAATCTTGTGTATGGTAGCCAATCCACATGAAGGCTTTGCTCTCAACGACACTAAAGGATCTTCCAACACGTTAACAATAGGTATTACCATACTAATTTTTAATTTGTACATGCTGAGTTTGCAAATAAAGACGCCCCTTGTGCAAAAAAAATTATTTGGTTTTGCATACGTTTGTACTTAATCTACGAAATATTATTCGTTTTGATTCAAAAGTCTCATAATTTTATTTTATAAAAAATACTTTTCAAATTTTGGATTAGATCTATCGAACCACATTTGTCAAATACAAAGCACATATAGATCACAATATTATTTAGCATTAGGATTTTAGAAGTAACTCTCATTGTGTAATATTTATCCAACATAAAGTACACATAGATCACAAGATCATACTAAATGTTAAGATTTTAAAAGTGATTTCTACAATGTAGTATTTAACTCTCACAAGATTCTAAGAGTAGTTCTTACGATATAACACTTAATTCTTATCGTACTGGTGATTACTTCGATTCCATTTGTGGAGAGCCACACCCTTATTCTATTGATGATTAATCTGATTTCATTTGTAAAGAGTTACACTTAACTTATGATGTATCATTCGTTTTGACCCAAAAGTTTTATGATTTTATTTCATAAAAAACATCTCATAGATTTGAAATTAGATCATTACATATATATCATAATAAAATTTTAGATTATCTCGATATGAGATTAGGACATTATAATTTTGTCAAGATATATGCTATTCGTTTAACATAAAAAAATCGATAGTTTTTTTTTTCTTTTCATAGAATTGTGACCTTTAATCATAAAAAAAAATAATCACAGCTATTTTTTTAATAAAGATATAAGTTGCAAACATAATATAAAAAAATGGAGATGTAATAATTATTATATTTAAATAGATAAAAATTAATCCGTACGTTGACGGATAATAACTAATCTTCATATATTTTAGTTAATTTCAAAGGAATCTTCCACTACAAATTTTTCTTTAATGCCGGTTGAGTAAGGGTTATTGTAGTATCAAATCCAAAGTAGTTTTTTTATTTAGAAAGTACTTTTGATTCTATTTTAATGTTAAATAATAAAAAATGATTTTTCCGTTTAAAATTTTGTATTTTAAACTCAAACTAAAATGCTGTTAAAGAGATATTTTTACGGTCAACAATATTTTTTATAGTTAAAATAATTTTATTATCTTCATATCTCTATTTTTTTTTTTTTGTTTTATATATTTTTGGATATTCTAATTTATCAATGACTTTTTAACAACAATGCCAAACACGAAAAAATTTAAATTATATTTTTCTCACCACATACTTTTTTTTTTTAACCAATTGTTTAAATCGGAATAGTAATATTAATCTATGACTAAAGATGTGATTGATGCTTTTTATATATTTTCATTACGCGTTCAAAAGAAAAAATGTAACATAATAAAAAACAGGTCTATTTGGACGAAAAATGAAAAGGGAGGATTTCTACTTAAAATATGTAAATTTTTTAGAAGAAAAAATGAATTATTCTACTTTTATATAAACTAATTGTGTTAAAATTGATGTTATATTTTAATTATTTTTCAATTTATCAAATCAATTATGATAGTAATATTACTTTTTTACCTTTTACTGTTACTCATAATGACTGAAAAATAAAAATCAAATAGTAATCAAATCAGCCTAAATCCTATGCTTATAATTCTTTGTTCCCTACCTTTAATTACTTTTTCTTTGTTAATATATCAAATAAATTAAAATTATCCCCAACTAGGGTTATTCATTTCAGTCAATTCGGTTAATTTTAAATTAAATTATCTAAAATCAAATTAATCAAATTATATTATTTTATTTTTAGTAATTGATCGAATTTTTTAATTTCAAAAATTAATCCATCAAAATTAATTGGGTCAGTTCGATTAATATTTTTGGTTAACCAAATAATAAAATACATTAAGTTAAATTATATGTTCAATTCTTATATTCTCATATATGAAACAAATTAAATAAATTCATCTTAAAAAATACTGAAACACCAAAATATTAAATTAAAAACTCTATTAACTTGAAATAAAATAGACAATTTCATATATTTTTAGTTTTATATATAAATTTTATAATATTTCAGTTAAAATTTTGATTAATTCAGTTTTTGAACTGAATTAATCCAAAAATAAATTTTTTGAAATTATTTTTAATAATTAATCAAAATTAATTTAATGATCGATCAATTAATCGAATTAAATCAATTTAATTAATTAATTTAGTTAAACCGAATTATGAACACCTTTATTCCCGACTTTTCAACTTGATAATTTGCCTTTTAGATCATTATTGTACTCAAAAATGAGTTAGAGGAGTAATTTTAAAATATAAAGTGTGAATTAACTATTAAGTTTAGAATAAAAAAGTCAAAGTCAAACTTCTAGAAGGATAGTAAAAGCAATTCTAATTGTTAAAAAATTGTAGGATCAGGTATTTAAAATAGGAGGAAATATTTTTGTAGACATATTGGGCGTGTATTTGATTATATATTATAAAAACTTTTATTTAATTAATATTTACTTGACTTGACTACCGCATGTAAGCTTCTGCCTTCAATATAAATTCCCACCACCCATAGCTAAAGCTCCGCTCATGTAGGAAAAATGTCCGCCATCGGTGATCTTTCGTTGAGGTTAGTATAACGCAAAGCAGCTCTTTACTTACCCTTTTCATTGAATACAACCGACAAATACTTACCTTTGTCTCCTTATGGCAGGAACAGCAGCAACAGTGTCACAACCATCTCTACGCTTGCTACTTTCAGCTATCTGATTGCTGTATTCCTCGCTCTCGTGAACCTGAAATTCCTTCCTGCAAATATTGAATCTCCATTTGAGACCCACGGTGTGATCATGTCGATGTTTGTCATAACTATACTTGTATACGTCATTACTTTCTGCACTTCATATTTCTCGGAAATTATCAGCAATATCAGCATCCTATCTGGAAGTTTTGCCCCGGTTTTACTTGCACTCATCCTTTTCCCCAGTCTAGGCCGGTTCATTCTTCTTACTTGGGTCATTTACTTTGTTAAGCTGATATATGATGCATGTCAAAAGCTCTATCAGCTCTGCAACGAAATTTCTTCCGTCTCCGATTTATCGAACCAACTTGCTTGGTCACCCTGGCCACCTTCCATATTTTACTTCAAGGTAATCTATTTTGAGCGTAGATCCCCTTATATTCGTACAAGTTTTATTTTTTTTTAGTTCTGGATCTAATTTTGAGTCTCATAGGAGTAGGGGTCGTTAGTAATAATAGCCAGAGGGGCCTACGCGCTGCAAAAATTTTGAAACCCCTGTTATCGTGTATATATGTTTGTATTAAATGAATTTTAATTTTAATTTTATTTTATAACTAAATAAATTTAAAAAAATTAAATTAATTTTTCAACTTTTTTTTACGCAGATTAAAGTTTTCAATCAAATATCAAATGTTTTTTTTTTTAAAAAAAAAAAAAGAGATGAAAATTTAAGAGATTGAACTAAAGAAAAATGTAGATTTAACTTATTACAACTCCTCTTCGTCCATATTTTTTTATTTTTATTTTTATTTTTATTTTAAATCTTTATCACACGATATAATTTTTTTTCCAACAGAAAAATCATATTGCTACTGTTTTATAAAGGGACAAAAAACACTAAACTCTTAGTATCAAATTTTCATTTTCATTTTTTTTTAAATATTTAATTTTCTTGTTTTGATAAAATATTTAAATATGATTGATTTATTTTATACTTTTTTATTTCAATTTTAAATTGTTAAAAAAATTCTTTGATAGATTGTATAATTAATTATTTAACAATTAATTATAAAATATGTTATTATTAAAAATATAACGTTATAATAATAATATTTTTGTTTTATAATTTTATGAGCTTATCTTGTTTCTATTTATTATATTGTTTGCATATATATATATATATATTTATAGGTATGGTAAAATATTATTTTAAATAAAAAAATAAAAATTATAAATTATTAGTTGGTTCTCTCAAAATTTTATGGTAAAGGTTAGGGATTCTTACTAGTCAACCATACCAACGTACTCTAGAGGCGTTTGGGAAATAAGAAATAATGCCTTTTTTGCCTTATTGCAACGAACGCGCTACTGCAGGTACAGCCATCAACCAAAGGCATGCTATTTTGAGCTTTCCAATCGCTGCACTTCTCGCTCTCATGCCACTGAAGTTTCATTCCATGAACACCACGGCTCCATTTGAAACCCACAGGGTGGTCATGCCAATATTTGTCATCACTACAATTGTTTACGCCGTAGCTAGGGCAATCGAAGTTAAACTTGGAACCGGCAACAACTCATACCAACATGTTATCATCACCAAAATCATTCTTCTTTCTGGAAGTCTTGCCATTGTTTTACTTGTGTTGGTCATCATCCAGCCTCTTGGGTGGTTCCTTCTTCTCGTTTGGACCCTCTTCCTTGTCAAACTAATATACCACGCATGCCAAAAGCTTCGTCAGCTGCACCATGCAATTTTATCTGCTTTCGATGTATTCAATTAAGTGCTTGGTCGCGGTGGTCATCGGAACAAACAATTGCCCGTTTAAAATAAGGATCCGATTACCAATGCTTATATAAGTATTGGTTAAATTAGTTAAATTTTGATTTTAAAAAACGTTTTATCATTTATATGCTATGTATAAATGATACGATGTGTATTTGTGTATAAATAAAATTAAGAAAATGATTTTTAATATTAAAATTAAGATTAATCTTTTTGAAGGATAATATATAATTAACTGATTTATAGGGTGCTAATCTTTCACACTTGGTGCCAATGAAAATCACTCACTTTCCAAGTTTCAACAAGGTTCAATATTGCTTCCAACATGAGCATCAGGAAACAAAGGGTGGAAATTACAGTAACTTTGACCAATAGCTGAAAAGAAGAATAAAAGCCATTGAATTGGGGGTATTCTATATATTTTCACACCAACTTTTAAATCGAACGATATGGGATGCTTAATCAATTCTTACGCGTGAATTTAATTTTATTTACATAAAACAAAATTTATTTTTAATAAATTTTAATTAACTTTAAAATTTTATTAAAAAATAAATTTTTTAATTATCTAATCATTCTTAATAAAAAAATTAGTGACAACTTCTTACTTTTATTTTTAGACAAAATTAAATATACAACACCCAAAATCAAATAAGTCAAAGCAAAAACAAGAAAACAATTTCTTTCAACATAAGCTCCCAGAAAAGTTTTGATTTCAAACCCGATTGTGGAGTGAATTACAGCTGTTTAAATTGTTTTATTCAAAGTCATTTGGCCCCTGCTATAATAATAATAATATAAAATTTTCTTTGCTCTGAGTATTTTTTTGAATATTTCATCTTTCTTCACATTTGCAAAATGAGTTACAACATAATTTAATTACAATAAATACAGAAATTTTAATATACAAAACCGTTAAAAATTATAACTTTTTTATTTAGAAATATTAAAAATTTATAGATTTTTGGCAATTTAGTACAAAATAAATAGATAAAACGATTATCAGCATATAAAAGCGTATTGGCCCCCCTGTGAATTCAATTTTTGTTTTTTTTTGGGAATTTTTTAATTTATTTATTCAATTCTTAATATTCTCGAATTTCAAAAATAAAAAATTATTTATAAGCAAAGGAAAAAGAAAAATTTTTATTATTAATTTCTTATGTTATATAAATAATTAAATATTTAAAATAACTTTCATACTTGCAATATTTGTCAAGTCAATGCGAAGCTTGTGTGTTAAGACACGCCTCCTTTCCCTTTATTTTTTTTTTATTTTTTCCTATTCTCGAAGTATCAGATATTACTGCCTATCCGAATAAAAAATATTTACTCCCACCCAACCACATCAGTTTATTTGTTTTTAATTATTTTCAATCGTAGCCTCCATGTCGTCCATTAATTGTTGGTGCAATGCCAAAATAAATCCTCAAATTTTATTTTAAAATATAAAAAATATAATTTTTAATCATATAAAATTAAGATTATGAACTTTTGTTTTATTATAATAAAAATAAAATTTTTAACTGTATAAAATATTTAATTTTTTAGATAAATTTTTTAATTGGATAAGTTAATTTATAAAAAATATGTAATTAAATTCATTTAAATGAGTTAAATAACAAATATTTAAGAGAATACTAATTTAAAAATTCTATTAATTAGATATTATTCATCTAATTTTAAGGTTTAATAAATATAATTATAATCAAATAAATGTTTATAATCTAAGTTTTTACAATAAAAGACTGAGAGTTTGTTTGCATTTTAAAATAAAGTTTGAGGATTTATTTTGACATTAAACTTTTTTTATTTTTATTTTAAAGGTTATTGAGTCAATTAGGTATTGACAATGTTAAATTTGAGCTTTGAATAAAATTTAGTTATACAAATAATTAAATTTACCTAGATTTCATACCATATATTTTAATTTAATTGACCAAGTCGGTCCAAATCTTGCTTTTGGTTACCTTTACCTACATTTTTCTCTTATGCAATTTGATTGAATAAAATATTTCTTCCCATAGAAAAAAATCTCAAGCTTATACCAAGTCAGTATAAAAATTTGTTTTGTCTTTGTCTTTCAGGCAATTTGATTATAAAATTATTTAATCCTTTGAAAAAAAGTGATAATTTTGACCATGACCATGTAAATTTTATTTGGTCATTTTAATATTATTTCCTCCAGCATAGGCAATCTCAAGCTACCTAATGGCATTGGTCCTTTACATATTTTAATTAATTTCAAGTTAATAATTTTTTGTCTAGATCATTATTGTATTTAAAACTGACTGGAGGAGTAATTTAAAAATATAAAATTTAAATAACTATTCAGATTAAAATGAAAAAAAAAAAAATCAAAGTCCAAAAGCTGGGAAAGTAACCATTGAAGCAATACTAGGAGGAACATTATTTTAATGACGGTTAAAGACCATCTTTATCATATAAATTATTATATTGAATGTGTATTTGATTATAAATTACACATTATTTTAAAGATAATTAAAATGTTATTTTAAAAAACTCTCTCATTTAATGTGTACTATTCTCATTAAATTTTAAAAAATTATAATACAATAATTAAAAAGTTATTTATATGAAAATCATTCTATAAATCAGTTCTTACAATTATATTTGTCGTTTTTTAAAATTTCACCCCCACAATATATATCAATAAATAAGTTTTAGAATTCATTTAGATAAACATTGAGATTGGCTTCAATAAGAAAAAAAATAATAATAAAATTTATTACCGTTGTGATTAAAAAATTTTTTTAAAAATTTATGTTAAAATAAATTTTATTAAAATTGATATTTAAATTCAATTACTAGTACTGTATAATTAATTATATCGTATTAAAATGTGATGGAATCCAAACCCTCCAAATGGAAATTTAAATGGTTTATAAGTTGGGCTCAACTTTGCCTCATCATTTGATAGCTAAAGCCCATTACAAATACTAATGGGTTGACCTAGATCACCCCCCTTACACATTTTTTTGGATCATAAAGCTTGGAATAATTCGATGAAATGTGCTCCCTTTGTCCTTGTGATACAACTAATCAGAGCAAAGAAAAAGTCAGGCATCAATACTTAAGCAAAGATCTATTCTTCCATTAATCTTGATACTTAAGCAAAAAGCCACAAAGTTATAATATATAAACACCCCTTTTAGGATCTTTAAAAGGATTTTGTTTGAACAGATAACATGTCAAGACAGGCTGTGATTTGTTTTAGAAAGTAAGTAGGTCAAATCCATAATCCAAGGCCTAGTATGGCTGTTTGGGTTGAAAAAAACTTTACTTTGCAAGCACTAGTTTGAGCTGGAAATTTCAAACCTGTTTGTCATTGCATTTGATGACTCAGGTGCCATGTGGAACTGTCCATTAATCAACTGCATTTTAGTGGATAATCTTTATAGATTCAGTTTACTGGATATCAGTAATAGTTCATTGAAATTTCTCTAACAGTATTATCAATATATAAAATGTAGGACCCTGACTTCTCCAGTGTCACTTATCAAGTGTTTGATGTCCATAAAGGAGTATACTTTTGCTACTCCTTACTGATATCAAATGATTTCTCATGTAGATTATTACTCAAACATTTGGAATTATGCTGTACTAGCCTGAGTCAGATTGCTTAAGTGAGTCCCTTTTACCATCTCAATCAAACCACCAAAAGAATATCTAGAGTCTAGGTCCAAAGACAATTTTTCACCAGGTGGAATGGGGTTCTCTGAAGAAGCATCCCCAAAGGAGATGAAGGTCAATATTCCCGAGTCAGAAGCCGATGATAGGGTAACACAGAACTTAATTTTATAATTTTACATTGACATGGTTTTATTTCTAAGCTAGCTAATATGAAAGAACTATTTTCCTGGGTAGCTGAGTGATAGTGATCATGATGATGAAGACTTCAATGAATGTAATTGCAAATCAGGCCAAACTGGGGCGTCTGCATACAAGCGCCCAATCACCATTCGTGCTGGAAAGCCAAAGGGTGCCTTAAAAGTTGCAGTTGATAAGGTTAGATGTCTTGGTTTGAGTGAAAAGGAGCTTGAAAAGGCTGCCGGATCTCATGGAACTTTGTTGTGAGGTACCTGTCAAATTCTCAAGGATGTTTATGCTTTTGATCATCTACATTCTTCTGATGATACTAATACATGCTCAACTTTTCAGATTTATGCAGAAGAATATCCTGTGAATCTATCCAAACTATTGGATGGATGCATGGAGCTCAGATGATTGCATTCAACATGCAGGTTAGTCGGAGAAACCCCTCTTGTTAAACAGAAAATTGGGTGTAGTAACTGTAAAACTTTCTACTAATACATTTGAATGCCCTTTATTAGGGATATGGAAAATCACTCAGGTTGATGCATGGCATGTTTAGAACTAATGGAGGATGTGGTTATGTGAGAAATCCTGATTTTCTGATGCGGAAAGGACCATATGATCCGGTATTCGATCCAAAAACAACACTGGCAGTACAGAAAAAGTTAAAGGTGAGCAAATTAGTTAGGCTCAAACTGAAAGTCATCTGCATTATGATTCTTTCTTAAAGCATTTTTACAGCTTAACAGGTGAAAATATACACGGGGATGGATGCCGGTTGGACTTTAAACACACCCACACTTATTCATATACTCTCCTCCAGACTTCTACACAAAGGTTTGAGAACAATTCTGCTCATTACAAATCTGCAATAATATATGGACAATTTCCATTAAAGAACTCGAAAAGATAAGCCCGCGGCCCTGGATATGTTGACAAAAGAGATAGATTGATGTGGCTCCCTCAAATTTATGATATATGATGAGAAGTAACATGTTACATGATTAATACCTATCTACCAACCAAATGGCAGGTTTACATTGTTGGGGTGCCAGCAGATGAAACCTAAAAGGAAAACAAAGATAATTGGAGATGATTGGTTGCCTCACATTTCCCTTGATTGTTCCAGACCTGGCTCTCCGCAGGAGTGAAGTACAACAGTATGACATGTTGGAGAAAGATGACTTTGGTGGCCAAACATGTTTGCCTGTCCCTCTGCATAACAAAAAGGGAAAGAAACTCTCAAATTTAAGGCTTCTAATGAAGTTTGAGCTTGCATAAATAGTACAGAATCATTAATCCAGGATGGCTGTTGCCTTTCGCACCCCCAATTCGTTGTCATTAGTTGAGAAAATTATGATATACTATCAATGAGCCGTTAGTTTAATGGTACTGAAATCGGTTCTAAGATGGAAGATTTTGGATTCGAATCCAGCTCAATACACCAACAAAGAAAATTATGATATGCTAAGATGTCTACTTTTGCTCGATTTTGAAGCAACGATGAGAAACTTTACACGCCACTCTTTTGCCCTGTAGCCTAGAATTATTTCTTATATTTCTTTTTCGAAGATTTGATTGATGAAAATGCTGGCTGACGACCACAGACAATCTTAAAACTTTAATTTTATTGGATTTAATTAATATATAATTATACTTTTGGCTTGCATAATGGGTGTCATTGACGGACCATTGCCTATATAAAAGATGAATTATTTATTCACTCTTCCATCTCATTTGCGTTTTTTTAATGACAAAAGCACTTATATACCACAATTCCAAGCTGGATTTTTGCTTTTGAGAGCAAATGTTTGAGAGTGCATTTGCTCCCAACCACATAACGTTTCAATCTTTTAAATTAAAGAGTAAATTGTAAATTTGACAAGTTTCTAAATGAAATGATATGAATTTGAAAGATGGAAGGTCGTGATAAAATAATTTTTATGGATTTATTATATTAAATATAAAAACATTTATTTAAATTAATTATAAAAAATATAAAATATATATAAATTGACTATGAATATTCATTTTAAAAATTGATATTTATCTATTAATAAAATAATATCATGTAATTTATTGATAATACATAAAATTTATATATTAATGGTGTATAAAATATAAATTTTTATTATATTAAATAAAAATAAATTTACTTAAATCAATTATAAAAAATATCAAATAAAATTTTAAAAAAATTTATTGATAAAAGATAAATTCCAAAATGGGAATTTGAGAGAATTATATGACAGTGAGAGAAATGGTATATGCTAAAAATATCCTATACAGAAAGTACAACTTTTTTCTTATGAAATTGTAAAAAAAAAAAAAAAAAAGAGATAAGCTTGACTAATCATCTAATTGAAAGACAACCAAATTGGAAACAAAAAAACTGCCGACAAGCAGTAAATGTAATGGTCCAACGCAATCACTGCATTTTTTTTTAACTTCATTTTTTACTGCTGTTTTTTTTTTTACTATTTCTTAACTCAGAGTTATTTTTTTTTACTGCTGTTTTTTTAGTTAACTAGGCTCTCAAGGCTGCCCACTTCATGAGAAATTCAAATATTCTGTGACTAAAAGAAGAAAAAGAATAAAATTATTGAATAAAATTTAAACCCAAAATCAAAATAAAATTTATCAATTGAATAATGTTTTATTGATAATAAAATTACATCTTTACACACTTTTGGAAAAGCAAAAAGAAAATTCAGTCAGTAATAACTTTGTCCCCAAAAAATAAATAAATAAAAGATATTTTATGAACCTTTTATTCTTTACTTGCCTAAGAAAAAATGGGTGAAATGTATTTCACCATTTTCCCTGTATATTCAATGATTGAGAAGGAAAATTAAAAAAAAAACTTAAAGCATTGACCTTTTGGCAGTCCACTAAGAAAGATTAGATTATAGATGATCAAAGCTAAAATCCTGAAATCCTACCGACAAAGGCCGATGCCAACTGTCAGGTGGGGCATACGTATTAAGAATGTGAATGGGACCCCTGTTCACAAAGTCCCATTCACATACGGATCCCACAAACATCCCACCATAGTTCCTGGAAAAACTGAAAGATAAACATAACATCATCATCATCTTCGAGCTGAAACAACCACCCAACAGTTAAAACTTAAGATATCAAACAGTCAGATTTGCAGATTTTCTTCTTATTTGGATATTCTTGGAAAAACCCAATGTCTAAACAGACTTACAGGGTCTGCTTCTGCTTCAGCCGGAGGTTTAGGCTGGCAGTTTCAGAGGCACCAGAGGAGATCAAGAGGGTGTTTGAACAGTACTCTGAGAGTGGGATCATGAGCATTGATGGACTGCAGAGGTTCTTGGTTGAGGTCCAGAAAGAAGTTAAGGCCACCGGAGAAGATGCGCAGAAGATTATTGATAGTGTTAAGCATTTTCATAGAAAGGGTCTAAATCTTGAAGCTTTTTTTAAGTACCTCTTTGGTGATAATAATCCTCCTCTTGCTTCTCTTGGGGTAATGAATTTTGTCTCTCTTTTTCTTTTTCTTTTTGCCATTTTTTATATTGGTTTTAGCATTTGCATTTTTCCTTTTCAGTTATTTAATTGGGATTGAAATTTTATATGATTTTTTTGTTTGGTTGCTGGGAAATTTTGGGAGAAGTGGAATTTTTGTACATATGATCTTTGTTTTTATTTCCTATATGGATTTTCTGCAATAAATCAACTGAATTAAAAAAAAGGGTACTTTTCATCTCATCCTTCAATTTTTAGTAGGAAAATTTTGGCATCTTGAAGTGTATGAGATTTAAATGGAACTAATACTTATTTTCAGTTCATCAAGTAAAGTGTTGATTAGATCGCTTTGTTTCTTTCATAGCTTTGAGGATGGTCCTGTGATGATGCTGATTTTGAGTGAAATGGTCTCCAAGGCTCATGGCATATTCCCCTATTTAACTTCTATCTAAAATATGCGATTACAGGCTTTGAACTTATCTCAATGTGTCCGTACCTTTGAACTGTTTTGCTTTTGTTGTTCACTCTTAAGCTATTCTATTAATATTGAGATCGGTGAAGGGAAAAATTTAGGACTTGTTGGAGCCTTTGTGATACCCCGGAGTTACAATTTGCTTTCTAGTTTGAACAATTCACTATTGTTGTTTATGTCATGTTCGTTTCTTTGGTTTCAGGTGCACAATGATATGAGTGCTCCATTGTCTCATTATTTCATATATACTGGCCACAATTCCTATCTTACTGGGAATCAACTAAATAGCGACTGCAGTGATGTCCCCATCATAAATGCACTTAAGAGAGGTGTGAGAGTGATAGAATTGGATATATGGCCTAATTCAGCCAAAGATAATGTGGATGTTCTTCATGGAGGGTATGTTCTTGAAGTGCAATTCATTCCCATTCTAAGCCTTTTACATGAATGGATCTTCCATTTGGCTAAATGATTTTCTAAAAATTTCATACTATCATTGCAACAATTTGCTCATTCACTTCAGTTGGTATCTTGAACATATACGTGTACTTGCCACCAAAAGGAAAAACTGAAGGGAGAAGAAATACTGAATTGTACATCACATAGCTGTATTAATTTATTTTTCCAGGCCATTAAATTAAAAAGATGGTTGCTTTTTACGTGACGGGCATCTTGCACAAAAGCATGTAGTTGCCATTGTATGAGGAAAAAGCTGAAGATAAAAACATGACTCTGCATCAAAGTTATAACTTTGCATGTTTATCACCTGCTTGAGATACAACTGATTCCATTACTATGTGACCTCCAAACTACAGTAACTAATCTATTTAAGTTTTAAAATAACGGTCAACCCATAGTCAGTGATTTCGCTTCTTAGAGAATAACGAATAATTTTCTTCATGTAGGACTCTGACTACTCCTGTAGAACTCATCAAGTGTTTGAGGTCTATTAAGGAGTGTGCTTTTGTTGCCTCAGAATATCCAGTTGTTATAACTCTAGAAGACCATCTTACCCCAGATCTTCAGGCTAAAGTTGCCGAGGTGAGTCTTGGTGCTTTTGTTGGGAATTTAAACATCTAATATTCCCATAATTTATGCTTTTGTGGCTAATTTCTAGATGGTCACTCAAACGTTTGGAGACATCCTGTTTTCTCCTGGCTCAGAATGCTTAAAAGAATTCCCCTCCCCAGAATCATTGAAGAAACACATAATCATATCTACCAAACCACCAAAGGAATACCTTGAGGCAAAAGAAGATAAGGATAAAGAGAATGATTCAGAGAGGGGTAAGGCCAGTGATGAAGAAGCTTGGGGAACAGAAGTTTCCAACCCTAAAGGCAGCCATGTAGCTGATTACAAGGTGTCTGCTGATGCTGAGTGTGATTTACTACATCATCTTGATTTTACTAGCTGTTTACTTCAAATTTACTTCTCACTTTTTGTTTACTCTCTTATGACAGAATGACTTGGATGAAGAAGATGAGGAAGATCTTGATGATGGAGACAAGTTGCAGCATAATCTAGCTCCAGAATATAAACGTTTAATTGCTATTCATGCTGGGAAACCAAAGGGTGGATTAGATGAGTGTCTAATGGTGGAGCCTGATAAAGTGAGACGTCTTAGTATGAGTGAGCTACAACTTGAAAAGGCTGCAGCAACTCATGGAAAACAAATTGTCAGGTATTTAGTAAAAGATTTGGCAAATTTCATTTATGAGAGATCATCCTTAGTTTTTAGATAAAGCTGTTAGTTTCTTTTTCTCTATTGGCAGAATGACTCCTATTTGGTGATATTTGTAAAAGGAGTACTTATCTGTTCTGGCTTCTTGAGCTTCTGTTTTCTCACTGCTTAGATGAATTCACTTTAAGATGATGTAAAAGTAGTGCAGAATACATGTTATGAGCGGTCTTGCTGTTGTGAACATTTACTTGAGTACCATCAGCAGCTTGACTGCTTTAATAGAAGTAGTCATTTAGTATATCTGTATCATCACATAAATGATCATGGTTGGTAGAAGGTTTTGGTTATTGTTAGAATTAGTTGATCAATTACATATTAGTACCTTTTTGTTTTTTCCAAATTTTAAGTTGGATATATGTCCATTTGTTGATCCTATGTTTCATGTGTGATTATGCTATTATTGACATTGCGTATACTAGAATTAACCAAAATGTGCATCATAAGTCATGTTTGATTGTATCTTCTATTTATTAAATTGCAAAATTCCCTCCTGATGCTTGCATTGCTACAGGTTTACACAGCAGAATATACTTAGGGTTTATCCCAAGGGTATACGCTTTGACTCTTCCAATTACAACCCATTGATTGGGTGGACGCATGGGGCTCAAATGGTTGCATTTAATATGCAGGTTTTCGCACCCCCTCCTCCCCCTTTCATTCCTTTGTTTTTTTCCCCTCCCTTTAACTATAGCCTATATTTTCTCAAAATTCATTTACTTGACATTTCAATGAAATAGTAAGTAAAAAGATAGCAGTCTCAGGTATGATAATATATCGTTCTTTAATTGGTTATGGATGGGCATAATGGTTTGTAATTTGTATAGCTCAAGATATAGAGATGAAAGTTAGCCAGATTGCATATTTATTTGCGGTCGACATAATCAGAAAATGAAAAAAAAAACGATAGTTTTAACTAAACCATGCATCCTACTTAATTTTATTAAAAGCTTGAAATGGCAATCAATTGACAAAAGGGCAAAACTTGAGGTGTCCTTTTGATGATAAAAAGTATTTGGTTGCTTTGTGGAGGTGAGCAAGTGATTGTATGTAGTGCACGATACTTGCATACAATTTTGTTGTGTGTATAATGGGAAATTAATGGAATAGCGTTCCTTCTCCTAGACTGATAGTGGACTTCATGTTTAATCTTACAATTAGATAGGAAATCTGCATCAGGGCCTACTCCGTGTCTTTGTTCTGGCATCATGTAAGAGATGATAGCCCGATGGATGTTAGAGAGGAAATTGTATGAATGCTTTATTTAGTTGATTTTTGCTAGTTGCTTCACCAAATGCTAAGGTTCTTATATTTTTCTTTTTGTGTTCTTTGTGTATGATAGGGTTATGGAAGATCTTTATGGTTGATGCACGGAATGTTCAAAGCCAATGGGGGGTGTGGTTATGTAAAAAAACCAGATTTCCTATTGAACTCTAATGAAGTCTTTGATCCCAAAGTCGAGTTACCGGTGAAAATAACTTTAAAGGTGAGTGTTTGATTGCCATGGGATCTGAATTCTTCATCTTTTTTCCTTTTATTATCTTAATCAATAATGATGATTTCTTTTTCTTGTTTTGGAAAGGTAACTGTGTATATGGGGGAAGGATGGTATTATGATTTTAAGCAAACGCATTTTGATGCATATTCGCCTCCAGACTTTTATGCAAGGGTAAGTTGACATACTTTGATATCGTTTCAATGCAAGCAACGTTTGCATCTGGCTATTCCTTTCAAAGACATCACCATGAAACTTGATTAATCTGTGTCCCCAGGTTGGGATTGCCGGAGTTCCAGCAGATTCTGTGATGAAGAAAACAAAGACTTTAGAAGACAATTGGGTGCCTTCTTGGAATGAGGAATTTGAGTTCCGTCTAACTGTCCCGGAATTGGCTCTACTTCGGATTGAAGTGCACGAATACGACATGTCTGAAAAGGATGACTTCGGAGGCCAAACATGCCTACCAATTTCTGAGCTAAGAAGTGGGATACGAGCAGTTCCTCTCAACAGCCGCAAGGGTGAGAAATACAAATCTGTAAAGCTCCTTATGCGCTTCGAATTCATCACTCCATAGTCCCCTGAAGGACTTAGGGGACCTTCCAATTGTTTAATGGCATTGTGAGCTTGTGTGCAGTTATCTACTACATGTTTGCTGTGTGATATACCATAAATAACACCTGCTCTGTTGTTTTTTTTGTATTGCTGCTACCATTGCTGCTTGTAATTAGCCATATTTGTAATTTGTAATACATAATTCTGTGACAAAGAATCTTATATTAGTACATATTTAGCAGTGAAGAATCAGTATTGTTTCAATCATCTTCACTTGCTGGTTTCATCAATCTTTAAGCTCTTACTATTTTTCGTTCTTTTCGGAAAATGCATTTCACAACTTTGGAAATGTGATTTATATATGCATTGCAATTAGATTTGTTCAAGGATGGGTTATCCATATAAATATGGAAGTTCACTCAAGTCTTAAGAGAGTGTAGATAAAAAATTAAAATTCATTAAAAAGGTTTGAACATAATTTTTAAGTCCGTTTAAATTTTGAGTGAGCAGGATCTTAGATAAAAGAATTAAAACTTTTATTTGGGGCGATTTGGTCTAAATAAAATATTATAATTATATAAGTATATATATGTGAATTTTTATTTTTATATTTTATTTTTGTTAAAAATATTATTTTAAAATTTTTATTATATAAATTAAGTTTAATAGGTGGGTTTGATATTTATTTTTTTAATTTAGATAAAATTTTAAAAATTAAGGTCTAAAATATTGGGTCAGATGAAACTTAATCTTAAATAAACATATAAATTATTAATATTATGTGTAAACTTGACTTGATTTAATCCGGTTATGAACATCTTTAATTATAGTTTTAAGATATAAGATTTTGCATGTATTTCAATATGATGTTAAAAGTTCAACCAGAAAACTTGATTTTGGAAATTTCTTTTTATTTTTAATTTGTGATACAGCCTTGCACATGTACTAATACATGGTGATCATAATGTAATACAAAAATTGCCCATGCATTGTTATTGCTGGGCTTAAACCGATGTTCGGCTCAGAGAACTTTTCCAGGAAAAAAAAAATTGGATGTTTTTCTCTTCCCTGTTATCCAAAGGTGATTTGTAATGGGGATTTGTACAATGAATCACAGAGGTATCCTTGAGGGAGTCCCATTGATAAAGCATTGATTCAATAATTCTATGAAATCTATGGTACAAGAGAATTCAATCTATACCGATTCATGAATTTTGATAAATTTATAAATCTTGATTGTTAGTTTTGAAATTTAAATTTTAAATTTAAATTTATTGAATAATATTTTAATTATATAAATTAATTAAATTAAAATTTTAATTTAATAATTCCAATTTTATTATCTTTTGAACTATAATTAAGATTAAAATTCGTGACCCTTATACCTAAACAAAATTTTAATATTATTGAATTAATATTTTAATGATAGTAACTATCAACTTTTAAAATAAAAAACTTGAAATTCTTGAATTTAGACAATTTAATGAACCTAAAGCACAGAAACTGCCAAACTATAAAATGAAAAAAACTTGGAATCTAGACGACAAATGATTAGGATAAGGATAACCACAGGGCCTAATTGCATTGACCAAACCCTAGTTAAATCCCAAATATTTTTTCCAATTCAAAGTCAATTTCCTTTATCTAACTGTGCCCTCTGCGTGTGAATTTTCAAAAAAGAAATGTGTCACCAAATCATGGACTCAGTCTTTTCATTCATCTCCTTGTTTTTGTTTCCAGTCAATGGGTTTTGTTGCTAACCCTTTTCTGGGCTCAGAAATACCAGTGTGAATCACCCTTTCAACCTGATGCAACGTGATTGAAAGCACATTCAGGTCCACATGTTCTTTGTTCTTTGGTTGGCTACTTGACTCTGTCAGGTTGGCCCCAACTCAATAGTTCTAGTCTTCTTTTTGCTTCTTTAGTGTGAAACGACCTGGTCAAATTCGAATCCTCCCCCCCCCCCCCCAAAAAAAAAATAATAATCGACAAGAAATGAAAATTAATTACTTTTTAAGAGAGTAAAGTAATCAGTAATTTGTCAGGAAAAGAATATGCTAAAGAGCAACAACAATGAATCATGTAATCATTTCTCCTTGTTGTCTGTGTTCACATAATCCTACCCCACAGCTCAATGTTAGATGAAGAACAAAGCTTCTAAATCTTTTTACAATCCAAAATGTATACCTGGATAAATCATTGATAGAAAAATTTTAATGAGAGAAAGAACAAATTGCTTTTTTTTTTTTTTGGTTTAGAGAGTTGAAATTTCACTCTGAAACAATTGATAATGCATCACTAGGGATGCTGCCATGGCTGCCATGACAAACAGCCACTGCCCTCTCCAAATTAGAAACAATGTCACCAATTGTAGGCCTCTCTTTCCCTTCCAAATTCACACAATGCATTGCAGTGTATGCCATCAGCTCCACTGCTTCTGCTTCATTCAGCTCTGGTGGTCCAACCCTTGTGTCCAAAACCTTAACCAATTCACCTGCGATAATTGCAGGCACAGTAAAATCCACCAGGCTCACTGGGGTCCCTCCATTTTCGTCACTCTTGAATATAGCCCTCTTCCCTGTCAGAAGTTCTAGCATTACAACTCCAAGCCCATAGACATCACTCTTTGCTGTTAATACATTTAAGCCATAGTACTCAGGATCAATGTAACCAACTGTTCCAACCGCCTTCGTTGGCCTGAAATCAAGACCAGATTCCGGACCCATCAGGGAAAGTCCAAAATCTGAAACTCTTGCTGTCCAATTCACATCAAGTAATATGTTAGAAGACTTTATATCTCTATGAATTATAGGTGGAACTGCATAATTGTGAAGATACTCGATCCCTCGTGCCGCATCCAAAGCAATTTTGATCCTCATTTTCCAGGAATTAAGCAGACTACTACTTTTCTCAACGTTGTTCTTATCATGTAAATGATCATAAAGTGCACCGTTCTTCATGTACTCATAAACCAGAAGCCTTTCATCCATCTCTTCACAATACCCAACAAGTCTAACCAAATGCTTATGATGAAGCCTGGACAAGAATGCCAATTCTGATTCAAATGCAGTCTCTTTCTCTTGGAACTTCTTGGTTATTTGACCCGTCTCACCTCTTTTAATTGCTACTTCACGGCCATCCAACAACTTTCCCCTGTAAACAACCCCAAAACTCCCAGCACCAATCTTGTTTTCAAACGAAAAATCATTTGTAGCAGCAGCAAGCTCAGCCAAGCTAAATTCCTCAGCTCTATCAGCATGTTTTGATGATGTTCCACTTCTTTGACGCCTCATTGCTCTTGAACCCTGGCGTCTGATTGTAGATGACCTTGATGGAGGACTATTATTTGATCCTGGACCACCATTAGAACCAGCTCTAGTGATTGTTGGCTGAACCGAATTATGTACTTTCTTTTTCCCAAAACAAGCACCAGTCCATAAACAATAAATAACACTACAAATCCCCATGAAACCTCCAATTGATCCAACTATTGCGAAAGCCAATAACCCTCTCCTCAACTCTTTAGATGGAGACGACCGCGTTGGAACCTCCGGAGGTGGAGCTGCAGGTTCCGGCGGAGTTGACGGTGGCGGTGGGTTGGTGAAATTAAAACAGGGTTTACAAATGTTACCTGAACCAAAACAAAGCCTATTTGATTGAGGATATAACCCACACTCATTACAAGGAGATCGAACGCAAGGCCCTGGTAGAATATCAGCTCCCAAAGGTAACTCATTTACTGAAGAATTTGAACTTGACCCATTGTTTCCAGGCCACCCTGGACCCCAACAAACGATTGAAAAATTCGTGGTAGTCAATCCACACGTAAAATTTAAACCTGAAACAATGGATTCGAACGCAATTCCTTCAACTGCAGTCTCATTCATCAAACCCCAACAAACAACTGTTCCATTCCATCTCCTAATCGCACAACTAAATCTCTCTCCAAGAGCTAACCCAGAAGAAAAGTTTAAACCTCTGTTTAAAGGAACATTCAACTGACCAGCTGAGTTATCTCCTTTACAAACTAATTCTCCAGTTGAGTTCACTCCACAAACATGGGAAGACCCAGCTTCGATATTTAACAATGACATGTTCCCGAATTGCCCTTCTATGTCTTTCCCTACTGAGTTACTTCCCCAACAAGTAACCCTGTTGTTTTCATTCAAAACAATCCCACAAGAAAACCCAAACCCGGATGTGATTTTACCCATTGTGTAACTACTGTTGGGTAACTCCCCACTGTTATTTGTATTATTGCCGTCGGATCTCCAGCAGGATACAGACGCCGTCGTATTCGTTGGTGTTGCGCAAATCCTTGCGTCGCCGATGGAGATGGATTGTAAGAGAACAGTGTCGTTATAGTAGAGGCGTTTAACGGGTAAACTTGGGACGTTTGTTTGCCAGCACAGGAGGCTGTAACCGCCGGAACGGAGTGCACAAACGTCTGTTTGGCCACCTGCGACGGTGGAGTAGGAGACGTTAGGTAGGACAGCGACGGTGGCGGAGGAGATGGAGGTATTGCCGGCACGGTAGCAGATTACGCGTTGAGTCGGCTCAGAGGCTACGATAGCGCATACGGTGGCGGTGCCGTAGGCGATAGCGAGCGTTGAGCCGGAACCCAAGGCATGAGTTAACAGCGGGAAGGAGATAAAGGCGATTAAAGTAATGGCGAAAAGGAGAGAGAATAATAGTTTCGTCATTTAAAAGAGTCGAACTTGACGGCGGAAGGGGTGGCGTTTCCGTCCGTCAGCTTCATTTGGCGAGAGAAAAGAAATGAAAGAGCTTGAAAAGAATCAAGAAAAGAAGGAAATTGAGAGTTTCAGCTTTAAGAGCATTTTAAGAAGAAGGGAAAAAGGCTGTGTTTGGGGGGAAAGGAAATTAATTAATGAATTATAACCGCCATTGTCTTACTTGCCATATTTGAAGTTTCTTTCTATAATAATTAATAATCCAAGATTTTATTTTCTTTTATTTTTAATTTTAAAATTATCAAAAATTAATCCTGACTATTAAAATTAAAAATTCAATGCTTTATAATAAATTAAAGTGTTATGTTATTTCAAATTTTTAAATCCATGAGAAATAGAAAATACTTTAATAAAAGTGGGAGATAGTGGAAATCTAAAATTTATTTTGTGATTTGGAATCTAAATCTTCCTTTAAATAAAGTAAATATTATAGAAATATTTTAATTATGACTAAGGATGGTGAACCAAAAAATATATATATGACATTTATTATCCCTTTGTTAATCTTCAAAAAATTTATTGAATTTCATCAATAATTATATAATTTACTGATGAAATGTTTAAATTTTTAATTTTTAATAATTGAGGTTCAATCTTTTATAATCTCAAATAAAAAAATTTATCAATTCATCACGAATTAATTACCATACAATAATATATATTTTGCAATTTTTAACTGGAGTTTTTCTTTTTTACATCAATCACACATATATTCAAATTGAATCATACAAAATATAAAATGATTATTTTAATTTAAATTTGAATTTTCAACTTTTTTTCAAATAAAAAATTTAAATTGGTTTTAATAATTTTATATGTTAATATACTTTATATCTTTTTTCAAATAATATTTAAATAGTATATGCCTCTTTAACATTAAAATTTAAATTTGAAACTCACAAGATATTTACCTTTTATATTGTTCCTTTTTCTTTTTCTTTTCGGATGCTCAAAACAAAGCATTAATTCTGGAAAGCCAAACAAGTCATACCATGGAAGTGGAAGATACACATAAGTAAACAAACAAATCTCGCTTACTCGCCATATATAACCACCACGTGTTACAAAAGGGACACTGTTTACGCGCCTCCGAGTTTAAAAACACACGCTTGCACAATGAACATGCGTATTAATGAAACACTTACCTATATTTTTTTTTCTAAAGCATGTATCTGTTTAAAGAAAATTGTGATTTAAATGTACAAAATTACTTTTTTCTTTTTTAATTTAAAGATAAAAATTTTAATAAAATATATTTAATTTTTTCATCTTGAATAATGAAATTAAGATCAAATTTCCAACTATACTATGATTTAATATTGAATTTTATCGTTATCTTTTTAATTTTATTAATTTATGAATAAAAATTAAGAAATTTGAAATATTTCATTAATTCAAATGATAAATTTTCAATTTCATTTTTTTTGTTAAAATGTTATCTATCAAAATTCAATGAAATTAAAGTATAATAACAAAATTCACTATTAACATATAATATAATAATAACTTTGGGCTTAATTTCTATCTAACTTGAAATTGTTATGTACAATATCTAAATCTTACAATTCATGCATTCGTATCGTATAAAATATTAAGATTTATTTATTCGTATTATGTTTTTTTTAAAATTAAATTTCATAATTCATATCGACATGAAAATATAAATTTTTTTTATTTCATTAAATTTATTTATAGTTATTATTAAAATTTTAGACTGTATCTTTTTCGTGTTTTTTTTCATACCGTATTTATATTATATTATCGTGTTATATTTTAGATTGTCCAATAACATCTTGTTATTTATAAAAACAAATTTTGAACACATATTTTATGAATTGGTTTGAAATTTCAAATTAAAAAAATAATAATAAAAGGAAGCTGTCAAATATCTATTCAACTTGAATTGTTCTTGTATTTTTTTTTTTATTTGTTGTATGGTATGTTAATGTTCTAGAGCCAATTATATTTTATCTTCTAACAATTCAAAGAAAATTCAAAATGGAGTCTAATTTACTGAGTCAAATATCTTGAATGGCTGCTTCTTGTTAAGAAAATGAAAGAAAAGGATGGAAGGTGTTTTCTTACAAAGTTCATTTGTTACTTTGGAGAGAGACCGCAAAAAAGAAAGGCTTGGTATTTTATGTGAATTTTTATGAAATATTCCCATTTTTTAATTTGAAATACTAACAACTAACTTTGCTCATGTATTTGTATTTTTTTTAATTCTTTTTAATGCATTTTGTTTTCTGTAAAACAATAAAAAAATCCTCAAACCCAATTTTAAAAAAAGCAAAAAAAAATTATTAACTTGCTACTTAATTTAATTGATCCATATAATTACTTTTAAAAAATAATACTCAATAAATCCGAAAATTAAATTCTAACACTCGCAATAATTTCTCTTATTCAAGATCGCCTATCTTTTATAAAAAAATAATAAATAGATTATAAAAGCATGCATGCTTAAGCTAAATTATGTATATAATATCCAAAACAAATACATATTATATACTATAAAATGTTAAATTAATAATAATTTTAAAACATATGCTGCGAGATACGAAATGATTTTTAATAATTTCTAATAATTCAATCTAGTTGTTTTGCAATTTCATAATAAAAATGTTACTATAAGTTTTTTTCTCAAAAAAAAAAAAAAGAAGAAAAATTTTATATATAAATCTATTTTTCTCAAATTAGACGTGATTGAACTCATTACATCATTAGTTGAATTCAAATATCAACTCTAATAAAATTTATTTAACATAAAGTTTTTATTAAAATTTTTTAATTCTAATTATAATAATTTTTATTATTATTTTTAATCTTATAAAAATCTTTCTTATCGTTCATCTAAATAATGTCTTAAAAAAATATAAACAAAAACGATTGGTTGTTGCTGCTGGGTATATGCCAATTACGGCGTGCAAACATTGATCATATGTCATATTCTACAAAATTTGATGGTCAAATTAAACTAAAAAAAAGTGAAGAATTCTATATTTTTCTGTAACTTCTTCCTTTGATGGCCTGTCCACGTGCATAAAATGCTAAAGTGGAGTTCTAGTTTTTTGACCAAAGACTTCTGTTACTTCATTGAACTTTAAAGGAGTAGTAGTGGTAGTAGTTGCAAAACATTGAAAAGAGAACATTGGATTCTTGGTTTGAAATGGTTTGCATATATATAATAATTAATTTAATCCATTTACTTTTCCACATGGGAAAGGTCACATGATTTTCAGCAAAAAAAAAAAAAACTCTTTTATGATTTTAATTTAATGTGAAACTTAGGTGAATGATGATGAGGACTCTTATTATTTTCAACAAAAGTTTGGTGTTTTTTTTTTTTTTTTTAAAGTTTCACACTGATGACTGTTTCTCCCTTAAAACATTGTGGAATTTTATTAAATTTACCTTTGCCCACAGATCTGAAATTACTTAAATTTGTTCTCGGAATATTTGTTTCAGTTATTGATACATGATTTCTTTTTACAAAATATATCGTAACATGAAAATAAAAAAATTATAAAAATTAAAATCTGAACTTCATATTTATGCCGAACGTTATTTTTTAAAAATAATTTTATGAATTAATTAAATTAAAATATAAATTTTAATTCAATTAATTTATATAATTATTTTTAAATTGTAACATTTTATAAGTTTGAACTTTGAATTGTAACACTTACAATTTTTTGTTATCCTCAAACTAAAATATCTTATGTGCAAAAAATAAATTATTTGATTTAAATCTCGAGTTTTTAATACATGATTTTTCTATTTAAAAACATATCTGAATCTTCCTTTTTCAAATTAAAAAAATTATTAAGATTCTACTACCAGAAAAAATATACTCTTGCTGCTTTAAATTTTTACCTCATCTCCACCTACGTTTGAATGGCATATTCAACCCCATTTGTTTACAATTGAACTATTCAATACTTCAAAATTTTAACATATAGTAAAATTTTGACTATTTTATGTTGCTTTAATTACAACATGTATTTTGAAGGAATCAAACATTAACAAACCTTTGTCAGGGGAAGGTATAAATCAATTTATTTTGCCATCTTAAGTGCCCAATCATTTGTTACTGCTGCATTTTTCAGCTAAAAAAAATTCTTGATCCAAAAATATATACATTGATGGTGAAATTAAGGGATTTTACTACTTTGAGGAATATGAATAAAGAACAGCTCAAAATTTTGAGGAAAAAAATATTTAAACACATCCCTGACCTTGAATAGGTTATTACTTTAGAGATTCTCGTATTATTCATTTTAATATGAAAGTTTTATAATTTTATTTCATAAAAAGTAATTCATAAATTTAGATTTAAATTTTTACTTATATATCATAACATTATATAATAACAGATTCTCAAAATCTCTCAATGTATTACAAAATTTTTTCATTAAAATTTGATGTTCCATCAAACTTAACATAAAACATATAAATCTATCAAACTATACCAAATATTGAATAAGCCCAATACAAAACAAACATAAATCGTAAGATTATATCAAATATTAAAATTTTAAAGATGACTCTCATGATATAATATTTAGCTCACATTTAACTAAAAATCACTTTGATATAATTAATGGAGATCCATACCTAATTTACAAAATATTGTTTACTTTAATTTAAAAATTTTATAATTTTATCTCATAAAAAATATCTCATAAATTTAAATTTAAGCATTTATATATCATAACAATGTTCAAAATTCTTTGATATAAAATTGAGATGTAACAGTTTTTTTTTTTTTTTTTTTGAGTGTTCATGCATTGGAAATGGAGAAGAGAGGAAGAAATTGAGGGTCCATGCCATCATGATGAATCAAGTTAACCAAAAAGCATTAACATTTTTTTTAAAAGTACAAAAGAAGGTAGCCAACCGCAGGATTAAACAGGCAATTTATTATGGGGCCCTAAACCTCATGAGGGTAATCATAGCTGTTTCACGAAGGATATAAAACATTTGGTTTAGGTAATAAATTCTAAAAATGCATTTGTTTTTGTGGAAAAAACAATAAATTATGGTAAAAAATCTTTATTAAATGTGCGGCAACCTTGATTACAATTTAAGTGTAATCATACCTATGATTTAAATGAAACTGATAATTCAGTAGGTAAAAGGTCAAATTTTCTTTATTTATTGATCAAGATGTGATTATTGTTAAAAATAATATATAAAAAAAATTTAAATACATCGTATTAATGTGAATGAAAAAAGAGCAAGATCCAAAGTCACCTTTGATTGTATTATAAAAAATAATATAATCAAGTTTTATTATCTATAAATTGGATTAATTGTTTCTTTTAAAAATGGCTAAATCTTTTTCTGTTTCTCAAATTGATGTCTTCTCCGTGTGGGATGTTAATGGAAATAAATGAGGGAGAAAAAAGAAGTGGAAAGGGTATCAAGAAAAGAGATGCTGCTGCTTCTTGTCACTGTTTATATGTATTTTTAGAAGCCTTTTGGCTTTTAGGCTGCTTTTGTCACTTTTATATATAAGCTTTTGGGATAAGGAAAGCTGTAAAATTCCAATTTGATAGCTTAAATTCCAAACATTCTGTTGGGCTGCTAACTAGTTGTATACAATTTCCAAAGAATTATTTATCAACTAAAAGTCTAAATTTAATTATTAAGAGTTTATTCGTATAAAGGATGAAATTGATTACAGTGAAATTCAAAATAACAATGACAATAAAATTAAATAAAAATGAATATTGTAAGGGTAAAATTAAAGTCGGTGATGATGATAGATGTTTGATGAAAAACAGTAATGATTATGAAAATTTTCAATTTTACACAAACAATCGACTGTCATAAGGTTCAATTGTTCACTATTCGTCCTCCGGTCACCAGAAGATAACCGGGGGCAATTGCACCACGAGATGCTATCCAAAACCATCCTCTTTTCGTGTAGCCATGCTCAGGTTGACCCTCCATTGCTGGATACTGCCACACTATTTCCATTTTGCATAATATGACAAAATCAAACAAAGGTCAGGCATTCTTGTTGAGGAAAATTTGTCACACACCTTTCTTCTGGTATGACTGCCTTCAAGCCTGATTTCAAACTATTTACTGAAATATATGAGCATGGTCTTTGCCTCCTTTTAGTCTCACTGTTTACCCCATAGATAAAGGTTACCAGGGAGGAAACTAGATTTCTTAGATGCAACTGCACCTCCATTAAGGTGCAATTAAGCTCAATCACCGTTAGTTGAATTCAAATGTCAATATTAATAAAATTTATTTAGCATAAATTTTTTATTTAAATTTTTACAGCTACAGTAATTTTTTTCAATGACAACTACAATAATTTTTATTATTATTTTTAATCTTACCAAAAATTAATTTTACTGTTTACTCAAGTGGATCATTAGACTCATTGATTGGATTGGCAGTTAGAAGGTAGATTTTGGCCTTTTGGGCTGCTCTACACCTTTGGAAAATTTATCAAGCTTTGGTCCATGCAATCAACATAGGCAATCTTATGGGCAAACTTGATGATTGCGGAGATTTGGACACGGTTCAAACTTGTAAAACATCAGAACTCATAAACTAGCTGATGCAATGATGCTTGGCAAAATCCCAGGCATTCATGTTTAAAACCACTTTTAATATTTTGTCCCCCTTTCTTTCATGATCAAAATAATCTTATAACCATACTAGGGACGTCTGGCCAAACTCCTTAGTCAATTCCATCTTACCCAAAACTCAAATCTTAGCCAATAAAAGCGTGGATACTCACATTCAATATTTTTCGTTTTGATCCGAAAATCTTGTGACACTTTACAAATATATATTTAAATCTCAATTTATATATTATAACATATTTTTAAAATATTTTGATATTAAATTAGAGTGTCACAAACTGCCACGCAGCCATGGCTCCTCATACAAAGTAGCATATGAAGCAGCATGGTAAAGGATGTGTAAACTATAAATAATCATTGATTGAGAGGAAATTTACAAAATTCTGAAAGATACAGACATCCAACAGATTTATTGAAAGTTTATACATAAAGTTACACTAAGAATCAATAATTTTTAGTGGATCTAAATCATGAATTTAAATCATCAATTTTTATTTAAATTATATATTGAATTTTAAAAATATTAATTTGAATTGAAATTGTTTCAAATTAATCTTTGACGTCATTTTTGGTTTGATTTGAACAGCCTTCATATTGTTGGTATATACATTCAAGAAAATTAAAAGTTTAGAATATAGTAACATTCAATGGTGAAAATTGAAAAAGAAAATCTATTTATCTAAAGAATAAAATGGCCATGAAGTATGGGTGGGACGCACGCGCTAGAGGAGAAAGTGGTGGTATAAAAGACTTGAAGAACAAAGAGAAAGTGATGAAGAAGAGACTGATGCTTTGCTTATTTGTATTGACACCCATTATTAAGCAAATCTAGTTCTTGGAAACTGAAGCTTTGCTTAACCTAAAGACACAATGAACAAGAGACTTTGAACTTTCATTGGTTTTCACTTTGCTTCAATGAGATTCATTTCAACGACAGAACCTGGTTTTGGGTTGACAAAACTAAACTGTCTGAACCTTGTTATCCACAAGACATGCCGCTGGAAGAGACTCAGTTTTCACATGAGGTCCATTAAGAAGAACTGAAATTTCCACATGCAAAGCTAGCCCTCCTTTGCATGACCAGACAGACATTCACAAGCACTACTTGTTTGCTCCATGAATGTGACAATCACAACTTCACAAGCCTCTTTTTCTACTGCTTTCCGAGATGTTTCCGGTGGATGTTGAAACCATACGCACCTCGGAACAGTTACTACAACAACTATTCATGAAAACTATAGCTAACAGCCGATGAAATAGATCACTATTGTTACTTAATGAAAAGGCAGCGATGCATCTGTTATTTGCAGGCAAGTGAAACCATAATATCACGAAGCTCTATGGTGAAGGAGAAATACAACTGTCTTTGGTTTTTTTCGAGGTTTGTCGAATGAAGTTACGAACAGTTAATCGAGCAAGTATCAACTCCGATGAAGATAAAGAAGTGGAAAAATGAGTTGATCATGCTGCATGATAAGAGATAGTCACTGACGTAAAGAATTCAAATCAATTAACTAAATGATTTTATTGTATCTTTCTTGCCACTCAAAACAAAGGGCTTGTGTTTTACAACCCCAACAAAGTAGAGGGGGAAAAACTGGGGGATGAGTTTTGTACAGAAAAAAGAAAGTGAATAAATATGAAGTGTGATCAGTGGTATTGCTATCCATAAAATCAAAACTGAAATTGGAAAAATACTCGGTCTTGTCACAATATAATCGGATCTACTCAGAAGATAATGCTCAATGAATGTGTAATACTCACAGAAAAGGTTGTTCCTCCTGCAATTAGGGAGTTTTGGTTTAGTATGAGTAAGAAAGCCATGGATGTTCTAATGCCTCCCTAGCAGTTGGGCGCCTTTGAGGATTCATTTGAAGCAAATGTCTAACAAAATCAATAAATCCAACATCAGAAACCTGAAGCTGATGCTCCAGTGAAGTCTCCTCAGAAATAATGTATTCTAATTGGTTTGTCTCCTGGATAAAGAAAAAAGACGGTATTAGTTCATCATAAGTCGGATAGACATAAACTAGCCAGTAAATTTCATAATTCACTAAAAAGTTAGACTGCCCTCAAATGTAGAATTGGTGTTCTTCTGTCAACTTCTATCATTAAAGGAAACCATAGACAAACCTCATTTATATGGTACAGATCATATTCTTTTGTAAAATACTTGTCTGTCTCTTGCCCATCCTCCAACATCTCCATATCGATAGGACCTAGCATTCCAACCATCCGTGCGAGGATCATTACGACTGCATCATTTGGAAACAGCACCTATAAAAGGACACAGGTACATAAAATGAGTCACTGATAAATTTGCTTCCTAGGAACAACTACTTAAAATGGGTAGCAAGCATCAGAATTAAAGGTTACAAAACGAATAATATATCTGTAGGCCAAACTATGATAAACTAAGACATACTTCCCCAGAGCATAGCTCGGCAAGGATACATCCAAGAGACCACAGGTCAATCTTCTGGTCATATGGGAGGCCAAGGATGACTTCTGGAGCTCGATAGGAACGAGATTGAACATATAGGCACAGATTGTCAGTTACAAAGCAACTGCTTCCAAGATCAATAATCTTTATCTCACATCTTCTATAACTTTTGATGAGAATATTCTCAGGCTTTAGATCACAGTGAATAATTCCCAAATCATGTAAGTATTCGAGTGCCTCCAAACACTGACGAGTTATAAGCTGTGTGAGAGAATATGAACAGCCAATTATTACCATCATGCTGGACATATTATTTGAATTAAGCTAAAAATTTATCACTTATAAACAACCCCAGATAAGAGTTATATTTCAGAAATATATAAATAACTGCGACAAAGAGAAACAATGAAGTAGAAGAGAATATCTTGGCCAAGCCAATACCCATTTGAACAAACCTGCAGCCTGCTGAGGGTAAAATAGGCTTCTCCACCAGATTCTTGATTGAATTTCTGAAATTCATACAAGTTTGCTTGAAGGAGTTCACAAACGATGAACAGATGCTCCTGGACAGATTTTGCATAAGCCATAAAGAAATCATTAGTATTCAATATATACAAAGTGAGATGGGGTGGCAATAGCCATTTTACTAAACAATTGACTGTTTCAAGCAGTCAATATTCTTTTGCAATGGATTGGAAATAATTAATAATTTACTCTTTAAACATACCTGGTGATAGAAGTAGTCATAGAGACGCAGAATGTGGTGCTCATCTCTGGGGTCATACTTATTAACAAGCTTTAGAAGTTTAATCTCATCCAAGCTCTGGTCGAAAAAATCTTTATCATTTTTAATGATCTTCAGGCAAACATCTATTCCCATGAGAAGATCATGTGCTTGAACAACCTTACTAAAAGCAGCTGAACCTATGTATTCTGTTACATAATATCTTCCAGCAATGACAGTGTTTAGCACTATAGGCAGGTCCTTGTTTTCTTCAAATCCAGTCCTGTAGATGGCATAATACATGAGTTATACTAATTTCTGCATTTTAACCAGCTCAGCAATTTGCTTAACTAATATTTAAATTCTGTATTAGCTTACTTAACATCGACAATATGAGAAATAGTATAGCATCTAACCTGTTTTTCCTATGAATGATTCGCAAATCAAATACTTCATATTCATCCACATTAGAGTACATCAGAGGTTCATCCGTAGCATCACCCTCTTCATCTGGAGAAGCCTGAGATTCACAAAGTTCTACATTGTCTTCCTCATCTTCACCTCCATAACTATCAATTGTAGTGGGCAACAAGTCTTTCTCGGCAATCTTGTGCACCAAGTCAGAATCACTTTTAAACCCATTAATCCAATCATTGGAACCCCTTTTGGCTGAGTAAAGATACTTGTTAGATTTATGCTCTGAAGCTATATTACAATCTGCATTAATGTCTCCATCAGCCTGTAACTGAAGATCATCCAAATCAGTTTCTTTGGAGCCCACATAGCTAAAGTTCACAGGATTTTCATCATAAAGATCTGGTCCCTCAAAACTTTTGTAAAGGGGAAGTGAACAACCATAGGCACAGTTCTTCAACTCCCGATCAATTTCTGCTTCAAGCCCTTTAAATTTATCAAAATGATAATAATCCATCACTTGAACCTCATTTTCCCCATTTATGAAGGTCATATCTGTTTGAAATCCTTCAGATTTTTTATGCGAACTCAGTGCATTATCATGTTGCTTTTCTGTCTCTGAAGTTGTGACAAACTTATCCTGACTTGGACAGCCATAGATGCCTGATCCAGCAAAGCATGGAGTCATGAAGTGGTCTTCATCTTTCTCATCATACCAATCCAAGTCATTCTGCATGTCAAAATCAGGATAATTGCGTGCTGTTCCGAATTGAGATAATCTATCTGACGAAGTATCAGAATCAGCCTGAGATGCAGAAGGAAGCCCATATGGATTCACAAAGTCTGCAAAATGAAAAACATTTGGACTGCTCTTATGCACTTTTAACTAACACATTCACCCCTTGGATATTGAAAATAGGGCCAAAATAAGAAGTCACTAATGATTTCAGAGTCTTTAAAGGTACAAAAGGATCTATCAGTACTTGACAGTGACTTAGATATGTCAGTGATGAAAGGCAGAAGTAGCAAACAAAATTGATGAAATTTCTTGGAGAACCCCCACAGCATATATCTCAAACAGAACAAAACTGGTCCTTACATAGCGGTGAGTAGAAAAGCAATAGTTGAGTAAAGATAGTGGTGAAAACTGAAAAGAGATTCCATTTATTGGGAGAAGTTCAAGGAGATTTACAATGCATGAACAACCCATCTGGTTTCAACACTTTAACACAAAAATACAAATTTGCTCTATGATTATGAGATCAGTTATGACAATATTAAGATTGAATTATCAGTAATAAGGATCCATTAGAATTAAAACAGTAACTAAACTTACTAAAAAAGTATGAAATGAGATGAACAAGTAATCCATCCATTCAAATTCAAACCCAATGCAGAAAAGGAAAAAAAAAAGGAATAAAAGGGAAAAAGAGAAAGGCCTTCACTCAACTTTATTTATAGAAATTTGCCTGTTGCTTACATCACCTAAAACTAAAATTGAACTGAACAACAACAGTAGTTCATGATCAAGCAATGATCTTTCAAACAAACTCAATCTGATCAAAAACCAATTAAGTTAAGCATGATTAAAGTAAAACCAATCAAATTATAATAACTCAAAACACTCACTCAAATAGCAAAAGAAAAAAAGTTTTTTTAAAAAAATTCCAGTTACTAAAACCAACAAAATTCCAACTCAAAACAATAACTGAAAGAGAAAATTTGTTTTTTTATATATAAAAAAGAACAAATTTAGTTAAGTATGACTAAAACCAACTTAATTCTAATCATTAAAAGATCAAACAAAATTAAAACCAAAGTTTTTTTTTTACCTGAAGAGCCAACATCACTAGTAGAAGACATCAAGCTGACAAATTCATCACTATCAGAATCCGACCCATCACTGGACTTGACTTTCTCATCGACCTCCGATCTCCGGAGGGTCGCCGGAATCCTCACCGGCGGCGGCATGGGGAACAAGAACTTCTCAAAATCAAAAGCACCCACTGCTTCTTCTTCTTCTTCTTGTTCATTTTTCTCCATCATATCTTCCTCAAGAGCTTTCTCAGCTTCTTTCAATCCATTCTTCCTCAAAAACTCTCTCACAGCTTCCACTTCAAAGCTCAACTCCATGAAAAACAATAACAACAATTCTCTCTCTCTCTCTCAATTGTTTTTTGCCTTTTGGGTGTTGTAAGTGTAAAAATTAAGTAACTTTGGAGGTTCAGAAGGGGAAAACAACATAAACAAAATACCATGTTTCAGCTTCTGCATGTTCTGTTTTTTTTGTTTTTCCCCTTCAGTCGTGAAACTTAGACCAAAGAGAGAGAGATGTTCCTTCTTACCAACTTTGGAAAGTGAAAGGCTGGTGAGGGTTTAAGTGGGGTTTTTGATTTTGTTTGTGGTTTCCCATTTCATCATTGGACACGTGGAGAAACCAAAATCCTACACGTGGATGATTAGATTTTCTTTTTTTTTAATATTTTTGGTGGGAAGTCAAGCGGTTGTTTGAGGACCATTTTCATTGCCTACTTTTTTTTTTTTCTTCTATTTTTTACTTTCGAGAAGTGGTGCTCTTTTTCTTTTCGTTTCTTTTTTTTTTCTTTTATAAATTTAAATTGAATATTTTGTTTAATGTTTAAAACATATAAATAAATTTGATAATTCATATATTTATATCATATAAATATTAAATGTTATATATTTATATTATATTTTTATAAAAATTATATATCATAATTTATATCAACATAAAAATATAAAATATTTTTTTAATTTAATTTATATTTAATTATTATTAAAATTTTAAATGTATTATTTTCATATTCATATTTTATATTATATTTATATCGACGTTTCATATTTTAAATTATTATATTTATTTATATGCTAACTTAGAAAAAAAGTTAAAAGTGTTCATTTTTTATAAATATTAAGATTCATGTTCTCTAATTTCATATTTCTATTCCTTATTTCACTTTTTTTTTTTAATTATAATTGCTATTATTCTATATCTCATTAAAGAATAAAACATAAAAAACAGATGTAAATAACATCACCCTCTTTCATTTTATGTCAATAAATAACTTTGTGAAGATATGAACAGTAAAGTACCCATATGTGATATAATGCTATTCAAGACGAGGATAAGCACATTTTTAAAAATTGAATCAAGAACTTAGTTGTCATTTTTCTATGACCATTTTATGAAGGAAAATTTGGCAATTAACAAATAAGTAAGAATTGAATTGATATAAATGATCTTTCTAATTTTTTCATAAACTATTTTTTACCCTTATTGTATACATTAATGGTGAAGTTCTAAATTTCACAAAAATTTTAAAAAATTGATATGTATTTATTTAATAATGATTTTTTATATAAAAATATTGTAATTTAATAATAAAAAATGAGTCATAAATATTAAATTTTAAAATTTAATTATTAAATATTATTTTCAAATAATTATATGAATTAATTAAATTAAATTTTAAATTTTTTAATAATTAATTTTCATTAGTGTATTTTAATCAAACACTCGTCAACTTCCTTGTTTAAAAAGTATAAAATCAAATAGTGAGAAAGATTACAGTAATGCAATAAATTAGGCCCACTTGAGTTAATTAATAGCTTCAAATTTTTTTGGTGTGGGCCCATTGTGTTGTTTATTTTATTGGTGGAACCTACTTTTCATGGGGCCATGGGCTCATGTAAAAAAAAAAACCAACTTCATGCCATGATGAAATGATATTCTTTCTCCATGAACAGTATGAGAAACACAGCCTTTTTTGTTTTTCTTTTTTCACTTTCTAGCTTCTTTTCCATGTGACAAGAGAAAAAAAAAAGAAGGAAGTTTTTAGTTCATTTCCCCACTTCTTACTTCCCTTTTATAATTATTGCTTACCTTTCACTTTTTTTTTTTAACTTTCTTTGTTGTTGGATTTGATTTGGATTTTAGATTTTGAAATATGACCCATATATAGTTGTTGAGTGATAATACTTTTTTTCATTTTAAAAATAAATAAATGAAAAAAAAAAACCCATGAACTCTTCAGTGTATTGAAGAAAACCCAAAAGTTGACCAAATGTTTTTGAATTTCATGTATTAATTAAACTAGCTAGCCAAAATTTCCAATATAAACAAAGTTTTAAATCATTAAGTAGGTGAGTTGGTCCAATATAGGACCATCTGTTAGCCATAAATCCAGCTCAACCAATACTACCTAGCAAGGAGGTTGGTCAAATTTCTTATCTAAATCATTTAATGGCTATGATATAGTTCATAATAACGTGGCATTCAAATGATAACTTAAGAAAGAATAGACCTTATAAATGCCCTTACCATATAGTTATGGTTCAACCAAATAAAAAATTTGTTCAAAAATATATTTGATTGAATTACTAATATATATAATTTTGATTTAATCATGTTTTCAAATAATTTCTTCCTAAAAAAGCAGTTTTTTTTTTTTTTTTGTGTTTGTATTAGTTTAGATATTAAAATTAAAGGTAATAATGATTCGAATCAAATCAGATTTGATTCGATTTTTTTGAATATTGTATAATATTATAAATTTTTAAAATCTAATCTGAATCTTAACTAATCCTTGATACGATCCGATCTTAATTGAATCAATTTTTATTAATTTGGTTTAATTAATCCATTTTTAAAATTTAAATTTTTTATTTTTATATATTATTTTAATATATTTAAATAGATTTTGATATAAAATTATTATTTTTAGTTTATAAAAATTTAAAATAAAAATATATAATTTTGTTTGGTTCAATTTTTTTTTATTTTTTATTTTTTGATCCGAAATTCAATCCAAACTTAATATATATATATATATATATTTAATATCCAAACATAATTCAAACTAAATAAAAATTTGATTTAAATCGAATCAAATGCTACAATTTTAAATTGATTTTTTATTTTTTATTTTTTTAATTTTTTTCTCACCTCTAATAAAATATGCATTATATCCTTTGCATTTTTTAAATTATAAATTTTTTTTACTTTAATACATGAGATACTATTAGTATACATAATCTAGTCGTGGTAGAAATTTGAGTTATATATAGCTAAAGTTTCAATCACTTAATTAGAGGCTATTAGCTACTTGTATAAATTCTTTTTATAATTTCTTGTACATAAAAGAAATTCAATTGAGAATGGCAACTAATTTTGATCCTTAACCTTCCTAAGAAGAGACACAACAATTAAGTAAAACTTGGGTTATTAATTGTTTTCTATCTCTTTTGTATTAACCAAAAAAGAAATACAAAGAATATTTCATTTATTGTAATCTAATTAGTTCGTACAGTTCATTTTAAGAAAAGACATTAAGCAAGTTTAAAATTTAAATGTCAAATTTATAATTTCTTCTTTTATTCTCAAACTACAATCTTTTTATTATAAATATATAATTTTTTATCTTATGAAAATTATTTTTTTTTTATTTCATCAAATTGAAAATTTGAATAGCTTGTTGTTTCCCTTTAAGGAAACAAGGCTGATAAATGGGTGATATTTACATGAGAAAAGCATAACTTTTCTTTGCTATATAAATCATATTCTTTGTTATTATATTGCCTTTTATTATAATTATCACAATTATATATTACCACATGCCCATAACAAATCACAATGCTAAACAAGAACAAGAGCAAACTTTTTCAACATTTTTCAAATATGGAGAAGGTAAATAATGACAAAATTTGAAGGTTTCAAAAATCCATTATTCAAAATGAAGACTAACAAAAGTTTTGTACATGTATTAGGTAATGATAATTACCATTTCTCCAATAAAAAAATTAGTTCATATAATAATAAACTACAAAACATGTTTTTCAGATAAAGACATTATGGTCAACATTATTGTTTTTTTAACCTACAAGACGTCACACATGTTATCTCCTTCTTAAAAAATTGATTATAAAGTAAAATATTAAAATTCATATATTTATATCGTATTTTATATAAAAATTATGTATCTTAATTCTTATCAACGTAAAAATATGAAATATATTTGGTTTTTTAGTTTTGTTAAACTCTCGTATATTTATTGTTAAAATTTTAAAATCATATCTTATTTTAAATGACCAAACCTAACTATATCATCAACTATTAAAAAATGAAAATCTTTTGATTGTGATTTGGGGGTGACAACAATCCAAATGATTATTGGATGCAATGCCCAATCTTGATCTTGAATGTGGCTCACTGCCAGCTCTTAATGAATCATGGACTTGTTTAGGGGCTTTATGGTCACAAAGTAGCCTCTCAATCAGTGTCCAATAAACATGCCAATGGCCCAACACAAAACAAAAAATGTCACAATTTCTATTTTCAAGTAGGCTTGGCCTGGTTTATCTTGGGCTCTCACATTTATAGGGCAGAAGACATTACCAATGTTTAATATAAAAGAAATCGTAATTTAAAAATAAAAAAATATTATAAGTATTAAGATTTAAATTTTAAATTTATTAAACACCATGAATATAAATTTTTTAAAAAATAATAGTACGTTTTGTAATAGAAATGGATTTTTTATGCCAATTTTAAAACTTGCAATTATAATTGTAAGGAGCAAAGCTGGCTAGGTAGGCTTTTTTTTTTTTTTTTTTTTTGGGTTTTTAACTCTTCTGTTTTTATAGTTAAGTTGAAAAAAAATTCATGTTGAAGTTGGAAATTTCAATATGAATGTGAGATGTTACTATTATTGAATTATTACATGCAATCGACAATCATTGGGGGCTATGGATTTAATATTCACCTTCTTTTATTTGTCTCAACATTAGCTCTTCAAACGTAATCTTTAGTACTTAGATATTGTCTATAATCTTTTACATAATCTTATGGACAAATTATTCACTTCCAAACTACAAAATGATGGCCTAAGATTTGTATATCTAAGATTTCTAGTCCAAGGATTGTGAACCTCCAAATAGACTTTTTTTTTTTTTTTCTGAGATATATATTATTTTGAATAAAATTTTTCGTGTAATTTTGTGATTTTTTAAAAAATCCAAATGTAATATTGCAAAAAAAGAAATCCAGTATTATGAGCTTTTCAATTAGTGAAAAAAATGAAGGATTAAAGTCTAATCGATAAATGAAATTATGAATTAAGTATTCTATTAATAAATCAGATTAACTCAAATTAAAAACTCATTTTATTTTTGTTTTATTTTATTAGCTAGTGGACTTTCTATTTGTCAGGCTAGTGCTAAAATATTATTAAAATGAAAAAAAAATCATAATTCGAATAATTCAAATCAAAAAATTTTTTTGATTCGAGTCAGTTTACACCGGTTCGATTGACACCTTTAAATAGAAAAAAAGAATAAGGTTACCCCGGTAGGACAAAAACAGAACTTCCTATTTAGGGTAAAATCCAAGGCAAACATGAAATATCCTAAAGCAACTTGCCCACTACTTCCCTCCCCTCCCCCACCACCATTACCACCACATCTTCCCATTCCTCCACTTTTGTTTTTTTTTTATTGCTTTGTTCATGTGCACCTTCGTTTTCCTCTTTCAGCATCTCTATAATTGCTTCTTTACGTGGGAAAGGAAAACTTTTTCCACAGTTCAAGGGGGATCATTCATCATCACTCTTTCTCCCTCACCTTGGAGACAAAAAGCCACACGTATCTCCCACTAGTAAACAGGGATCCCCATTTCCTACATGTCACAGGGAAACAATTCCATTCCCTACATCTCACATGGTGAGGGTTGTTGGGAGGGGAATTGGTGGGTTCGATTTTATTTTTTGAAGGGATTAATCTCATATTTTACAAGTGAAAATAATCTGTATCTAATAGATTTTGATTTATTTTAATTTAATAAGATCGATTTTTTTTCAAATTGAAATTTAGGCCTCCCTTTCAAGGAGGGGGCCTTTGAGAGATTTGATGAATATATATTGGTGTCTTGTCTTGGTCCCTTTGGTGTTTAATCTTTTCATTTTTTCAGTGACCAAATTAAAAGATGGAAAAAAATAGGGTCATGTCATCAATATTAGCATTATTAGTACTCCACCTTTGTAAATATCTGATTCAATAATTAATACATAATTTTTTTATCAAAGAAATTAGAATCTCAAATTTTAAATTAATATATATTTCAAAATAACTTACATTTTTTAATTAAAAAAGGGAGTTACAATTTCATTACATAAATTCTCGATTAAACTCTCAATCATATACAAAATATGATTGGTTTTTTTTGTAAAAATGCTATTTCGAAATTAAGATCTCTATCCAAATCCAAAAACGTGAGCAAAATCCAAGTGATTAGATTATGATTTTATTCTCATATAATGGCAATGAACTTGTCAAATGCATCACATATTGCATCCTTATGCAAGTAAGTAATCATTACTCCTTAGACTCTTCTATGTATGATAATATTACAAGAATTGGTCAATCCAATTTTACTTTGGTTTCTTCACATGAGAATTAAAGCTTGTTGCTGTCGACTTCATATTGATCACTTAAAAAAATTTTGACTTTCGATGTATATGGTCGATAAAGTATGGCAAACATGAAGTGAAAGATTTGGAAAAGAGAGGTTTGAAAATTACATATACCAATAGAAAGTAGAGCAAACAAATAGTTAGGATATTATGTATGATTTCTATTTCCCGTGAATAAATTATTTTTTATGAAATTACATATACCAATAAAAATCAAACTCATGGATTATTTCAGTTTGTTTGTATAACCTTCTTTTATAGATGGTATCTAATAAGTTTAAAGTTTAAATCTTTTCACTTATAATTAAGGATGATAACGGTTTGAATTAAATTTGATTTGATTTTTTTGTATATTACATAACATTATAAATTTTTAAATTTTGATTTAAAATCGAACTAACTCTTGATATGACCTGATCTGAATCAAACTGAATTTTGTTGGTTTGATTTATTAGTTTTTTAAATTTAATTTTTTTTATTTTTATATATTATTTTAATATAAAATTGATAATACATTTAAATAAATCTTAATATAAAAATTTTAAAAATATATAAACAAATAAAAATATATAGTTTGGTTTGATTTGATTTGATTTTTTTTTTAGTTTTTTACTTTTTGATCTGAAATATGATTTAAACATAATATATATTTAATATTCGAATTTAATTTAAATCGAATAGAAAAATAATTTAAACTAAATACTATGATTTTGAATCAATTTTTGAATTTTTTCAACTTTTTTTCTCAACTTTATCTATAAACCTTTTTTTATTATCCTTAAGCTGTGACCTCCTTAATTTATACAAAAAAAAAAAATTACGACACTTGAAGATTTATATTGCATAAATGATTATGTGTGTATATATATATATATATATATATATAGTTTCTTAAAAATTAGTATTTCTTCATCGTAAATTTTAGTATAAAAGGCACAATTAGGGCAAAAAAAAAAGAAGATTAAAGACTGAAGTCTTATCTTATCACCCTTAATGCGACAAGTAGTGGGTGCTAAAGCAAAATTTCAACCGTGGAGTTGATAGAAACGTTGAACATATTCGAGGCCACTTTCGATTAAAAATACCAAACCAAGCCGCAAAAAGACTTTCATTTCTTATCATTGATATTAATATTATTGCTTGATGTTGGTCCCCAAATGGACCGACCCTTCTACCTTACGAAGTTCTTCTTTTATACTTTTATTTATTATTATTTTTTAATTTTATTTTTATTATATCTTAATAATCACATCAATAACATTTTGATTACTTCATCATCAATGTAAATCACACATGATTTCAAGATAAACAATCACTTATCTAACTAATAATGTAATCAATTATGAAATATTAAAAAAAAAAAGAATTAAACCAAACATGCAATCCTTTTTATGTAACATCTACTAATCTATTTTCGTAGCATGAAATATACATCTAATTAATTTCAACGTCAATTAAACTTATAAAAAAAATTATTACTCTCTCCCTCCCATTTACATCATACAAATCCTTTGCATTGGCATCATATTTGCATATTGGCAACAATAATTTTTGCCACGAAAAAACCTAAACTAGAGAATCACAAAGTATAAATGTAAAAGGAATAACACAGTTGCTTTGCCTTTAAGATAAATTATGCTCCATCTTGGCCATGAATTGATCGTATGTTACATTATTTTTTATGTACTATGTTATTATCATTACTTGCTTTTAAGCATTCATAAGATACAATGAAAAATGCGCACGATAAGTATGGACCAATCACATGTGTCACTTTCCTATATTTTAATGTAAATATAATCTTATATTTAAATTTTTAATAACAAAATATCTATTAATTTTAATATTAAATCTGATTTTTTTTCCACAATAAAATATGATACCAACATATTTCATTTGCAATTTCAAAAAATAAATAAACTACCCTATAGTTTTAACATTGTTAAGCCCATAAAAAATTTTAGGGACATATTAATAATCTTGATACTTTGTATACTTTATATATAAAAAGTAAGACGAGCTTCATAAAAATTAATATATTCTCTTATTTTATCTTTTAATGAAATATTGAATTGAACGTCAGATCATGTCTTGAAGAATCAATTTCGATTCTGATGATTGTCATTATCTTACAGATCTTTGATTTGAATATCACTAGACAAAACATCACCCTTGATACAAAAATTCTTGTACAATTTTTCGGTTACATCAATGAAAAAAGATAGTGTATAATTGAAGGAAATGGCCCCAGTCTATTCATCACAGTCCACTGGAAAATTATAGAAATTGAGAAAATATTGATGAATATTGATCGAATTCATCCGCGTGCAATAGGGCAACTGATGATGGGCCATTGAGGTAAAATTGAAGTCAAATCCCATCACTCCTTTTAGGAATAGGCTTTTTCACTGATGGTGCTGAAAGCAGTTTTCTACTGTAAAGTGGGATGAATGTTGAATTTTTTTTTTTTTAAGATATCAATCATACGAATATTCAATTTAATTTTTTATCCAAATAAAAATAATATTATATTATAAAAATAAAAATTGATATAATTTTAAATTTTTATTTAGTATAAAGATAGAGATGATAATATTTATTCTGTGTTCGTATTTTATATATATTTGTATATTTTTAATAAATATTTTTTTATTAAATAATATAAATTATTATTTTAAATTAATTAAAATTAATATATTTTTATTTAAAAAATATATATTAATATATATTTATAAAAAAATATAAATATATAAAATAAAAATTAAAAAATATATTTTTATTTTTTAAAAAAACTATGGATTCGAGTAATCTCATAATATTAAAAACACACGTGAACAAATATAGAAGTAAATTTAAAATATTTATCAAGAGTATAAATATAGATATAATATAAAAATTTAAAAATAAATATAGATAATATTTTATTCTTCTCCTGTCTTATCTATTGACATATCAATTTTTTTTATGAAATATATATAATATATATAGGTTTTTCCAGCAAACAGGAACTTGGTATAGTTAAATCCGGATCCAAGTGCTAGTTAATTATCTTGGTATAGTAAAATCCGGATTCAAGTGCTAGTTAATTATATGTGCATAATAGAATTAATGTCTTATACTTAAAAGAATCCAATGTTTATAAATGTTATTTAAAAAAGATTTTTGTATTTAATTTATTATTTTCATTAAATTAGAAAGAAAATAATGTATATAAAAACTAATTAAGATTTAATTAATAAATAAAATAGAGTCTATTTAAACAAAATTATAGGGTTTCTTACAAGCAAGAAAATGCTTAATTATTTATTAATGAAAAAGAAAGTGTTGAAGATTCCAAAACCCAAGAGAAATCTTAACGGGTTTGTAAGATTCTTTCTTCCTCCCCTTTTCATTTCTTTTCCCTCTTTCGCTATCAAGATTTCTTTTCTGTGCCTTTTTCAGTATTTTCATTATTAAATAATGGTGGGACAAGAATGTGCGTCTCTCTGCGGCTCTGCCCTTTTGAGAAGGTAGTGTTGCAAAACCATATGCGAAAATGACACAATAAATTTAACAATTTAAAATATAATACAAATATAATATAAAAATAATTTAATTTAAAATGTTAATAATAAATATATATTTAATAAATTTTTATATTTTTATTAATTATAATAAATAATTTTTATATAAAATATAATATAAATATATAAATTTTAATATTTTATATAATATAAATTTACGAATCGATGAATTTATCATAAACAATATATATATATATACATATATATATATATATATATTCTAATTTTAGTGCTTTTGCTGTGTTAAAGTTTTGTAGCAATATTATCATCTTTTACCTTTCATTTCATTGCCAATAATGTGCTGAGTGCAGCCAGAGACTTTACAGGTACCTAAGTATACCAACCCTTTTTCCAGTCACATTCTTCCTTCCCAAGCAAAAGAAAAAGATGCCCTTTTCTCTAATTCGTCTTAATTTGGCCCTACCTTATTGTAATTAATCAAATTCATAGTTTCTAGTTATTGAATTAATTAAACTAGTAGTTTATGTATTCCAACTTAAGCATTAAGGGAGGTGACTGAATGTTTGGAGAGAAAATTCTTTACTGTCCCACACTGTAATCTTTTCTTTATTTTATAATGTCTTCAAGTACGTTATTTTTATATTTGTTATGTTTTCATGATTTTTTAATGATTTAAGTTAGGTTTGGATTTCATTGCATCTTTGGGGTAATGTGATTGAGTTTATTGTATCACAAATTGAATTCAAATATTAATTTCATTAAAATTCATTTAGTATAATTTTTTATTAAAATTTTTTTAATTGTAATTATAGTAATTTTTTTTTTCAATGTCAACTACATTAATTTTTATTATTATTTTTATTTTTATTGACCAATATTACTGTTTATCCAAATAAAACCTTAGGTATTATTCTTTTTTTTTTCTTTAGTGTTAGTGATAACTCTTTAAAATTGAAAAATCATTTTATAACGTGATGAGAAGGGTTTTTTTATCACATGGAATATCGTTTTGAGAATAAACTCATTTCAAAATTTATTTGATAACATAATAAAAGAAATTTTCACTATGTCATATTTATATTTTATGATTGAAATTGTAAAATCTGATCATAAAATAACATCACGATACGATAGTCAATCATTGCCAAATAAACCTAAGAAATTTGAAATTAATAATAAAGTTCTTGTAATATTACTTCCTGGCTAGCTAGCTTTTAAGCTAGGATGATTTTGCTTTCTCTTAATTTATACATCCTTAGATCCGTTGTTAAATCTACCATTTTGTCTTACAAATCTATCTAGGTCGATGGGAAAGAATGAAAATGACTAACTTACTGAAAATCCCATTCATGAATTAAAGGAATTTTTAAATTCTATAATAATAAATTGCATAGGTAACAATATGAAGTGATTTTGAGAGGAAGTCCAAACTAAAGTTTCAAAGCATATAGATTTTCTTTTTTAACAATAAGGTCTTTTAGACTTTGTCCAACATAATGATCGCAAAAGATTGGATTAGAATGAATTTTTAGTCGTCCTGATTTTGACTTAACTTGATATTAAAATATATTTTTTAATATTTGACCCGACATAATTGGTATATGTATAAAATTATAATTGATTCTATCCTAAATTAATTTAATAATTTTAAAATAAACATTCATAAAATATTGTTTTAAATATAAATTATATATTAATTATACATAAATATAGTACTTTTATTAAGTTAATATCTTAAATTAAAGTATTACATAATAATTTTATTAATATAATATATATAATATAAAATTAAATAAATAAATAAATATTTTTTTATATATATCGAATTGGGACATGTTTACCTAACTTGACCCTGACTTTTTTCAAAAAAATTTAACTTGACCTGAACCCAATTTTCAAAGAGAAAAAAAATCCTATAAAATTAGATTAGATCAAAACCTTACAAGTTCGGATGTATTTATCGTCCTTAGTCCAACATATTCTATTTTCGAGCTGGTCAAAAAAACGTTTAGCTTTATATTATAGCATAATCCCAACTTATATCCTTTTTATGTGATAAAGTTTTCACTTTCCTATTGTTAAAGTGATTTGGTTCTTTCTATAAGCTTTGTCTGGGTACATCACTTTTCTTAGTCATATGTTGATTATGATTAAGTCTAGAATATTACAAGATTAGGGTTTTCTTAATCTTCTAACAGTGATAAAGATTTTAAAAAAGTGATGATAATTTTACTTATTTATTTATTTTTATTCGACACGTTTAGTTTTTCGTGTTATGGCTTGAATCATATAAATATCATGTATTCGAGATTGATGTAAACAAAAGCTTATTGATAAAGTTTTATTTTGACCATTGATATGGTGATAATATATATAAAAAAAATGTTTAAAGCAATGGTACATAAAATAATATAAATTTTATTTTGACCATTGATATGGTGATAATATATATAAAAAAAGGTTTAAAGCTATGGTACAGAAAATAATATAGATTTTGACTCAACTTATCCAAAAAAAAAAATTGTAGATTTTGACTCGATGAGTCAATTGTTAAGAAAATTTTTTTTTTTTAAGGGTTTGCAGGTAAACCTCACAACTCATATATTTGTGTCACATAAAATATTAAAATTAATGTATCAATATTGTGTTTTATATGAAAATTATATATTATAATTTATATCGATACGTAAATATAAAATAAATTTTTTTTTATTAAATTTATATATAATAATTATTATAATTTTAAATAATATTATTTTTAAATTTTATTTTTGTATCATATTTATATTGTATCATCATGTTATATTTTAAATTATCAAATCAATTTGAAGGTGATATACGGGGAGGAGAATATCATTTGATATTTAAAGAAAAAGAAAGTGAAAAGAGTTTGCAAAAGTGAATAAAGAAGATAACAACAAAACCACATCTCTCAAATCAAACACCTTTTCACCCTTTCTCTTTGAGTGTGTTAGTTGTGAGAAAGAACTAAAAAAAAAACCCATGGAGGCGTGGGCACATAATAGAGTCCCAAATTTTTTTTATTAAGGTCATGTTTGGATGGATGCAATGTAATAGGCGCATATCAGTGCATCACATCTCATCCAAACGTATATTGGAGGACAATATTAAAGTAATAATGGTTTAGATTAAATCAAATTCAATTTAATTTTTTTTGATAATATATAATATTATAAATTTTTAAAATCTAATCCTAATTTGAATTAATTTGAATAGAATTTATTAATTCTTGATTTGGTTTATTGATTTTTAAATATTATTTTTTATTTTATATATTATTTTAATATGAATTTTTAATATATTTAAATAATTTTAGATATAAAATAATTATTTTTATTTTATAAATTTTAAAATATATGTAAAATTAAGAAAAATATATAATATGATTCGAGTTTTTTATATTTTAATTTTTTCAAAATTTAATCTGATTTAATATATATATATTTAATATCTAAATTTTAATCTAAATCAAATAAAAAAACTAATCTAAACTAAATCAAACAGTATAATTTTAAATTAATTTAAAATTGTTTTTTCACAACCCATTTCTTTAACAAATGGTATCCATCACTGTATCAAATCGTTCCAAAGTGATGATGGTATGTTTGTGGTGGTGGGTGGGTTATTCTCTCAACCCATCACTTTCAACTCTTTTACATTCTGATCAATTTCAAACTATCCACCTCTTGTTTAACTTCTTTATCAATAATAACAACATTTCTTCACTCACCTTTATTTATATAAATTCGATTTAATTTGATTTGATTTAATTAATAATTTTTTACTGTTGAATTGTAAATTAGAAATTAAATTCTTTGATTCTTTGAAGTGTGTTTGGCAATGGTGATTAAGACAAATCTTTTTCTTTTTCTTTTTGGTGACATAAATCTATCTTTATAAAGTAAGAGGAGAAAAGAAGACAGACATAAGTAGGAACTTGTCAAAATTTTGGTCTTTTCAAAATTATTCTCTTTTCAAAATTCTTTTTCTAGATTATTCAATGTTAATTGAGCATATTAAAAACAATTACTTTTTTTTTATTTTAAAAACTACTCATTTCTCTTTAAAAAAATTATTCACCCCAACTTATCTTTTTTTTTTTTTTCTCTTCTAAAACATTTTTCGCACGATTTACTTTTTTTCACCCACGTAATGGATGTACATATTTCTAATATATATATATATAAGAAAATTATTTATATTCGGTTTATAAAGTGTTTAAACTCTGTTATTAAAATTAGAGGGTTATCATATATTCTATTAGTGTATGGTTAAAATAATTAATAAATTAAAAACATTTAATAATATTTTAATAATTTTTATGAAATTTAAAAAATCTGTCAATTTATAGAATAATAGTTATATATAAAATAATATTATTATTTTTAAGATAATTTTTAAAATGAAACAAAAATAATTATTATCTCCAAAGATCAGTATTTTATTTTTCTCATTGCAAAAAATTGGCTATTCTTAGCATTTTTTTTTGTTAGATCTAATAATTTATTTATTCATATTATATAAAATATTAATAATTTATATATTTATATTATATAAAAATTATGTGTTATAATTTATATTAATATAAAATATAAAATATATTTTTTAATTTTAATAAATTTATTTATAATTTTTATTAAAATTTTAAATTATATTATTTTTATATTATATTATCGTATCATATTTTAAATTATTATATTTACTTTTTGTCGATGCTGACGAGTTTTGTGGCCAAAAGCCGTATGCTAATGAGTTTGAATTTTTTGTTTGATTTAATTTGATTTGATTTGAGTTGAGTTTAGTTAGATTCTATTACAACTCAATCAACTCAGCTGTGTAGATCGATTCCCACACAACAGCACCAACGAACAAGGCAAGAAAAGATGGAAAAAAAAGAAAAAAAGAAAACACGTAAGGAACGTGTGACGCTGACTGTGATTTTTGCCCCACTCCAACTCAGTGGACACGGCATCTCCATTATACTTTGTACAAGATAAAAAAACAACTAATTTATACAGCATTTACAATTTTTTAAAAATTTATTTAGGTTTTAATCTTTTTTATATAAAAATACAATAAATTAGTAATTTTGATCCATATTTTTTTTATAAAATTATTAATAGAAGTAGAAATTACAATAAATATCAATTACTATATCTTATATTAAAAATCAATTAAAAATCAATGCATTAATATAATTAACATATAATTGAATGAAATTTAATATAAAATTGAATAAATTTACATAAAATTATAATTGAATTTAAACTCTATAAATTTTAAAATCTCTTCAATTAAGGAGCATAAAACTATCAACAAACTTTAAGATTTTGGTAAGAAATATAATTCAAAATACTTGTTAAGGTATTATTTGTAAAAATATTTTACTTTAAATATCACAAGCAATTGTAAATATAATGATTGAATGCTACTATGCTAGTATAATAACATTTTTAACAAAATTTTGCTTTTTTTTTTTTAATCTAACTAACACTTTTGAATACTTCATATTCTTATATTTTTTGTATACTTATTTTTCTTAAATTTAAAATTTTTCATATTAAAATTACTATTGAATTTAAAAATTATTAAAAAAATTTTAAAATAATTAATCTGGTCTAATGATAAAATATTAAATTTTTAATCCAAGCAATAAGAGTACAATCTTTAATATTTTCAAAAACAATATTTAAATACAAAAAAATTAAATTTATCACAAAATTATTTTATTTAAACTAAAATTTGTGAATTAATTTTCATTCATATAGGCATATACACATATGCAAGAAAAATAATAAAATTATATATATATGAGTTTATATTTAATATATTATCTGTAAATATCATCTTATTAATAAAAATTTTGAAAACTTTAATTCTTATATATTTATTTTAAAAACTTATAAAAATTTATATTTATTTGTTAATAATATACAGGTAATATATAAAATACATTCAAAATAGATCAAATATAAACACTCTTTATAACAGAATGTCTGTTCTTCGGAAATATCTCCACAACAGTGGACCCCACTAACCCCAACTTAAACCGACAACCGTTCGTCTTTCCTTTCCCTCTCCAACACTAGAGAAAAGTAATAAATAAGAGTTTTATTTTTATACATTAATATTTTAATTTTATAATTGTGCTTAAGTTACTTTTATATATATATATTTAATTAAATTTTTATATCTTTTAGTATCTTTTGAAGATACGTTAATTTTATTTGTAAAATTTAAAATTTTAATTACTTTAACTTATAAAAAATTTATGAATTTAAAAAAATTTTAGACTTATAAATTAATTATCAATAAAAAATTATAAAAATTTGAATTTAAATATTTTACGTCAAGAATTTAAAGCTTAACTTTTTGTGCGTTATTGACATATTTTATTATGTTTAATTTTTTTGTTAATTTTTTAAATCAAATAAATTTAATTTTGATTATTATTTTTAATAAAACATAAATTTAAAAATTTTGAAAAATTTGAAAGTGAATTTGAATTTTTAAAAAGTTTAATTTAATATAAAATTTTAAAATAATGATCAAAATTAAATTTTTACTAAAAAAAAAAATCAAATATGGATATATAAAATAGGAAAAAAAGAGTATATTATTTCTCCACAAAAGCCTTTTTCTTTTATAAAAATCGCTCTCTTTCAATTCTAAAAACAAACAAATATTGTTTTTTAAGTTTAAGCTCTTTCGTTTTTTGTTTTTATGATAGCCGGCGATGCCAACGCCGGTTAGTGTAGCGCGGCAATGCTTAACGCCAGAGGCAGCTCACGCGCTAGACGAGGCGGTGAGCGTCGCGCGACGGAGAGGACACGGGCAAACGACGTCGCTCCACGCCGTCTCCGCTCTTCTATCTCTCCCTTCGTCCGCACTACGCGACGCCTGTGCCCGTGCTCGTAACGCTGCTTACTCCCCTCGACTCCAATTCAGAGCGTTGGAGCTTTGCCTTAGCGTGTCACTGGACCGAGTCCCCTCGAGTCAACTCAGCAACGACCCGCCCGTATCCAACTCGCTCATGGCCGCGATAAAGCGGTCTCAGGCGAACCAGCGAAGACAGCCCGAAAATTTCCACCTTTACCGCGATTTCTCGCAGCAAAACCCTTCAAATATCTCGTGCGTCAAAGTCGAGCTCCAACACTTGATTCTATCGATCCTCGATGACCCGGTTGTTAGCCGGGTCTTCGGCGAAGCGGGTTTCCGGAGCTCCGAAATCAAGCTAGCAATCATCCGCCCCCTCCCCAACCTCTTAAGATACTCTCGATCACGAGGCCCACCGGTTTTCCTTGGCAATTTAGAAAATTCGGGTCCGGCTTACGAATCCACCCGGGTTCCGGGTCGTCGGGGCTTCACTTTCCCTTTTCCGGGTTTTGCGTCTTATTTTGAAGGAGAAGAAAACTGTAAGAGAATAGGGGAAGTTTTGGCGCGAAGGAGGAATCCACTACTTGTCGGTGTATGTGCTTACGATGCACTCGCGTGTTTCACAGAAAGTTTGGAGAAAAAGAAAGAGGGTCTTTTGGTTAAAGAAATTTCAGGTTTAAACATAATTTGCATCGAAAATTATATTTTAAAGTGCATTAATGACGGTTTTAAAGAAGGGGAGGTTGGTTTAAAGTTTGAAGAAATGGGTCGGGTCATAGAGCGGGAAATGGGAGGATCCGGGTTGGTGCTGAATTATGGGGATTTGAAAATTTTTGTCAGTGACAAGAGTGGAAAAAGTGAGGATGATGAAGAAGATGGAGGAGTTAGTTACGTGGTTGGACATTTAACAAGGTTATTACGAGTTTATGGAGGGAAAGTTTGGCTGTTGGGAGCTGTAACTAGTTACCAGACATATCTGAAGTTCTTAAGTAGGTTTCCTTCAGTTGAAAAAGATTGGGATTTGCAGATTTTGCCTATTACTTCTCTTAGGACTTCATTGGCTGAGTCTTATCCAAAGTCCAGGTATGAAAATTTGTAAATATATTATCAATTTTACATGGCATTTTTGTTTATATATTTATTTTATGATGTTGCCATGGGATGTTTGGTTGTTTTTGTGAATGTTATTTGTGGAAAATCTTTTAACCAGTTTGTTTTGGTGAAGTACTTATGTTTTGTTTAGAGAATTGTTTATTTGACAAATGGTCGAGTTTAGCATGGTGGGAGGGATTCCCACCTCGCCGCAGCTGCATTCCAGGCATAAAACAACACGGCGGCGTGATGGGAATCCCTCCCACCATGCTGCCAAAGGACCCCTCAGTTAAGTAGAGTAAGCTGTGGCTTGTAATTTCTTGCTGGGTTTTGGTTGAATAAAGTAATAAGGTACTACTTAAGGATTATGAACGATGTAAGTTAATCTAGGATGCTGTTTAATGTAAGTCGAATTGAATTGCTTGTTCTTGTCCTTCATGTACGGTGCACTAGTTAGGGGGATAAAAAATGAAGTTTATTAAGTGATGATCTGATTAAGTTCATCTGAGGTTTCTTGTTCCATTATAATCTCGGTTTTTTGCATAACCTAATGTTTTGTGTGATTTAAAGATTTTGCCTCGTCCATCATAACTCATAAGTCATAACCTTTGTCAGAGTTGCACCGGTTGGGTTAAATTCTTCACCATGGTGAAAACCGGGTTTTAGAGGGGTTGTGATATGTGATTTAAGGTGAGTTTGCAACTCAAAACACTCTCGTGAAATTAGAAAATAGTAAAAAAAAAATATGGTAAGAGTTTAAATCATTTAATTGTTTGCAGTGAGTAATTATGTGTTTATAACATATATTTTTATATTTTAAATTTGTCTAAGGTGTTGAATGGTATATTAGTGAGTTAACGACACCCACTTTTATCTGTTTTCATTCTTTTTGATGCAATGCAGCGTCACTTTTTTCCCACTTTGGTTTTGTCGATTTCTTCTGTTTCCATTTGTAATTTGTTGTTACCGTCTTTGTATTAGATCCGACCAGTTCTTATAGTTTTATTGCCAAAATATAACCACAGCTTGTTGGAGTCATTTGTTCCATTTGGGGGGTTCTTTTCTACACCTTCCGAATCAAAGGGGTCTTTAAGTAGCTCATATCAACATGTCCCCCGCTGTCATCTATGCAATGAGAGGTGTGAAGAAGAAGTAATTGCGATTTCAAAGGGAGGATTCAATGTTTCCGTGACAGATCAGTGCCAATCTACTTTGTCTTCTTGGTTGCAGATGACAGACCTCGGCGCAAACAAGGGATCGGATGTGAAGGTGTGTGTTGGTTAATTTATGCTTCAAGTCTTAGTTTGTGCTTTTATTTGTTTGTTTCAAAATGGAATTACTGGTTTCAACTTTCATCCTTTATTATTACTCTAAAGGTAGAAAATACACCGACTATATTCCGATTCTGATTCATTCTACTGCCATCTTAAAAGATGGAGATCATTCATTTGCGCCCACAGCCTGTTGAAGGTAAGATTCACGGCACACCCTGCACCTATTTATATGCTAAGTAGCCCCAAATTGAAGTCGGTGCCCTTGAAAACATTGATTGGTCTAGTTTAGAAATTATGACAGATTTTGGATGATCTTTATTTCGAGAACATCTTTGGGAAGCATACACTTAGAGTGGTTTTAAAATATCTGTAGTTCACGAGATCTTATGTGTATTCATTTGGGGGAATAATGAATGGTTTGTATGTTTGGATCACTAAATGTAACCAACCCTGCCTCTGTGCCCCCAAATCTCGATCAGTTTATTTTGGATATTTATGAAATTATGTGAAAACCAGTTTGTCTCTCTTCAGTGCAGACCAAAGATGATGGACTGTTAAACACCAAGGTAGCAGGACTGCAAAAGAAGTGGGACAATATTTGCCAGCGCCTTCATCACGCCCATCCAGGCCCTGAGTCACACACTTATCGAGCAAATCTTCCGTTTCCAACTGTTCTGGGCTCTCATTTCATCCAAGACAAGAGGGATAATGCTCACGGTCATGATAGCAACAACTCAAATACACTGCCCAGTGAAAATAATTGCATAAATGTAAATTCATGCTCACCCTTTAATTTTCAAAAGATGTCTACATCACCGTCTGATGACCCTTCCTCTTTGGTATCCAAGACTGATAATGGAAGTTTCCTGTCCAAACTACGGGAAAAACCTTTCAAAGGAGGTGATGAAGAGGCAATTGAACCCATATCTCCTTGCAGTTTGTCCAATTCAAGTGTGGGTGATGTTAGTCAAGCATCTCCTACATCTGTTATTTCTGTGACAACGGATTTAGGGTTGGGTTTATGCTCAGTTTCTTCAAGCAACAAATTGATGAAACCTGTAAATCAAAACCGTACAGGGTTTGCACTGGACTTCTCAGGTTGCCTTCCTGCAAACATTGATGTTATCAATGGGAGTGTCTCTGGCCATCCAGCTCGGTCCTTATCTTCTTCATCTCCTGACTTTGGTGGACAGCTTGATCCAAACAATTTCAAGAAGCTTTTTACAGCTGTCATGGAAAGAGTAAGCTGGCAAGATGAAGCTGCAAGTGTTATTTGCCAAACAGTAGCCAACGGCCTAGCAAGAAATGAAAAATGTCATGGAGCCAGTCGAAGAGGTGATATATGGTTGAATTTCAGTGGACCTGATAGGTGTGGCAAAAAGAAAATTGCTGTTGCACTTGCAGACATAATCTATGGAAGCAGAGAGAATTTCATTTGCATGGATCTTAGTTCCCAAGATGGGGTGATGGATACACAGTTGCTCTTTAATTGCCAGGATGTGAATTATGATTTAAGGTTTCGAGGGAAGACTGTTGCTGACTATGTTGCTGAAGAGTTAAGCAAAAAGCCCCGGTCTGTTGTCTTCCTTGAAAATGTAGATAAAGCTGATATTCAGGTTCGGAGCAGCTTATCCCAGGCTATCCGGACTGGCAAGTTTTCAGATTCGCATGGAAGAGAAGTGAGCACCAACAATGCGATATTCGTGACAACTTCAACATTAACAAAGGAAAATCAGGTTGTTTGTCATAAATCGCAAACTTCTAACTATTCTGAGGATAAAATATTGAGAGCCAAGTGCTGGCCACTGCAGATATTGATCAAGCATGACAACAACATATTTGGCCAAAACTTGATGACTCCTGTTACAACAAGACAAACCATCTCTAAGCAGGGGTTTTTGAATAAAAGAAAGCTGATTGGCTCCCATGAAACTGTGGAGCAGAATGAGATCATTGAAACAGCCAAACGGGCGAATACGACATCATCTGGGAATCTAGATTTGAACATTCCAGCTGAAGAAAGTGAAGTGCAGGAAACTGATGATGCAACTGTTGACAACGAATCTGCTGCTGAGAACCCCATGTCTTGGTTGCAAGATTTCCTTGGTCAATCTGTCAAAAATGTGGTTTTCAAGCCATTTGACTTTGATGCACTTGCAGAGAAAGTATCGAACGACATAAACCAGAGTTTCTGCGAGTTTATCAGCTCTGAGTGTTTGTTAGAGATAGACTCAAAAGTCATGGAACAACTAGTAGCAGTTGCATATTTATCTGATGAGAATAGGGTGGTGACAGATTGGGTGGGACAAGTTCTTAGCGGGGGATTTGCAGAAGTTGAAAAAAAGTACAACCTCAACACTCACTCTGTTGTGAAACTTGTTCCCTATGATGGCCTTCCTTTTGAGGGGAAAACACCAGTAGTTTGTCTTCCTCCCAAAATCATTCTTACCTAGTATCTTTTCAAACCTAATGTCGCTGTTAGGTGTACACAGATTTAGCGTTTAGTCCGCTTGTATTGTTGGTAAAGTGATGGACTTTTACTTCCAATTACAATGATTCAAATCCTGGTGTCAAAAACTGAAATATGTTTAGCTTCTTAATCCCATAATTTTTTGGGCTTCTTCTCTTCTTCCAGGTTGCTTGGTTACGTATTCTACCATGTATAATCTGTAGTAAAGTGTTAGTGTGGTAAATCTTCATCACTATAAGGACACTTGTAGTTGCTCAAATTTTCTTGCTTGGTTTGATTGCTTATGACCGTTGATCCTTATTACTATAACTTTTGCCAAGGACTGTCCAGGATGTAAACCAGCTTTCGACGAATCATTTGAGAATATATATAGTTTTTGTTTGTTTATTAAATTTAACAATCGATTTTGAATAATATAATATTTTTACGTTTGTTTGCTAAACGAATTAAATACGAAAAGATGTTTGTTTAATTTGTTTATATTTATGAATAAATTTATTTATTTATTAATAATTTATTTTTAATTTTATAATTATTTGTTTATTTGTTTAAATTTATTTAATTATAATTTATTTATTATTCATAAATATATTTGTTTAATGTTTACAAATGAGTTTGTTTAATTTAAACGAATCGAATATCAATCGAACGTGAATATCTTATTATTTAAATAAATCGAGCTCAAGGGTAATGAATACTTTTTTTATTCTTAATTTTATAAAATTTAAAAATTTTTAAAAAATATTTTTTATTATATCAATTTTTTGAAAAATAGATAGCGCACAAAAAAAAAAAATCTAAAAGTGGCCCAAACACACAATTCAAGTGCCATCAAGTTGGCCCCCACTATTGTTATGTAATAACCAAACAGACCCTGTTATATCGGTTTGAGCTAAGACCAAACATAGCCCGATTATTTTTGTTTGGGCCAAACCAAACATGCCCAATTCAATTCCACGAAAATCTGCCAAATTTGTTCTTCCGACAACCAAACCGACAAATCCCCTTTCCCTGTTTCTCTCGTGTCTTGTCTGTTTCCGACCATCTGAGCTTCAATAGCTTCTTTCTTTTTGTGTTTGTAATTATTGATTTATCCAAAAAAAGAACGATCTCTCTTTTTACATACACAAAATTAAAAAATTTTAATTTACAATTACACAAAGTTATTTGGAAAATAATGGCTTCTTCTAGTCCTCGCACTGTCGAAGAGATCGTCCAAGACTACACCGCTCGGCGCTCCGCTCTCGTTCGCGCTCTAACTTACGGTAATTTTCTCTTTCTGTAACCCTAATTTCATTCATTGAATTTGTTATTTTCTATTTCTTTTTTTTTTTTGTTTTATTCATATGTTTATGTTTTCATGTGGTTTGGGACTTCGGGTCAGATGTTGATGATTTCTATTCGCAATGCGATCCAGGTCAGTTTGGGTTCTTTTCTTTTCTCAAGTTTTCCTATTTATGTTTGTTTGCTGAGAAAGTTGACGGGAAAATGGAGATGGGAATTCTGTTGCCTGGTGATACTTTTAATTTGAAGTGAGCTAATTAGTCTCTAGGTATTTGAACCGACCCGGTTCGGTTTTGGAGCTGAGTTTCTGTTTTTGCTTAGATTTTTCTTTCTTTGCATGCAGTTTTGTTCAATTGTTTAAAGGTTTGTACTTTTTTGTAGGCCATCGGATTTTCACTCTTCATCTTTATTTTCTTTTTAAGTAAATTGCAAATGAGTTGCTTTTTAGTATAAGAAGTTGATGGAAATCTGAGAGCGAAATTTTATTCCAACTTTGGATTGTCATTTTTATGTTAGCTGTTCAATTGCGATGCGAATTTGTTTGCTTCTTGTCTTTGAGACTTGTAGAATTTTTGTTTGGGTACTGAGAAGGGATGGAAAATTTATTCATATGCAATACATTTTTCCTGAATTTTCTTTTGGGTACCAAATTGAACATTATGTTCGAGTTCTGCTTTTTATAGACTGTAGAATTTGTGATTTTGATTGCCGCATTTTGTTGAAGTATTGTAATTTGTTGCCGCTCAGATAAGGAGAACTTGTGTTTGTATGGTCACCCAAATGAGGCATGGGAGGTAGCTTTACCGGCAGAGGAAGTCCCACCAGAGCTCCCTGAGCCAGCCTTGGGTATTAATTTTGCAAGAGATGGGATGAATCGTAAAGACTGGCTTTCACTTGTTGCTGTGCATAGTGATTGTTGGTTGCTCTCCGTGGCTTTCTACTTTGGAGCTCGACTTAATCGCAATGAGAGGTACATCGTGCTTTCATAATGTATATAAATCCAAGATTTGGATATAAATCCTTGAATTTGTGGTTTATATGTGCTTTCATACACCCGATTACCGTCATTGTGGACTTCATATTTTAGTTTTTAAATTGGTCTGTTGATTCCATATTGTTACTTTGATTTTGGTTTGTAAAAGCCGGGTACGTTATAATTGCTTGAAGCCATGAATATTGTTTTTAGATGGTTTAAATTCACTGAAATTTAGCTTGTTGATGATTCAGGGTGTTTCAGTGTTCTGTTAGAATTGAGGGAGGCTGCAGTATTGATTTATGTTTTATGTTGGAGTGAAACATTCCTGAAGAAATTTCAGTTGGATGGGGGTAAATGGATGATCACTCATTTGGAATTTAGAGATTTATGGCATTTAAGGAGGTTCCCTGTCAGCATTTCGTTGTCAAAACCAGTATTTCCAGTTTTTTTCTTGGTTTCCCCCTTTGCTAGTGGCTAATTGGGTTCCTTATTGTAGCCATTTTTCTAGTTCTTGGCTACCGAATATAGTTCTCCTTTCAATGATAAAAGAAAAAGCAAGATAGATTATTTTCTTAATTATATCATGAAATTCATAATAAGCCTCTTCTAGCATCCCTACCCTCCCTCCTACTCTCTTTTTCTCCATTTTATTTGTGGCCAAGGCAACGGCATAATGGTCGTCGCAAGTTAACAAACTAAAGCCTATTATGTTGACCCCAAATTTTTTTCCTAATACACCATTGGAACTCCTCCTCCTCCCCCCCCCCCCCGCCAAGCCAACCCCCTTTCCTTCTTAAGTTTTCATTAATAACTTAATCTTAGCTCTCTGCCTCTCCCTAGTTAATTACTTCTGGCTCTGCCTGTTGTCTTAGATCTGGTTTTGTTGTTTCTTTGGGTAAAATTGTATTTTGCAGTTTCATACATCTCGCATTAGACCTGGCAAAATAGAATATTGATGGAAGATCCTTGTAACAACTCTTTCAATCAAAGATGTTTATATTGCAGTCAGTAAATGATATGTATGCTAAAGTAGATAAGGGCCAGGTTCAACCAGCACTTTGCATCTTTAATGCTACATACTTGAGAATCCCTGTTTTCACCCTTTGGACCTTAAAGAATTGGTAATACCATGTTCTTACTTGTGCTGGACAGCCTTGATGTGCTTACATATGTTTAACAAGCATTCATGCTTTTCCCTGGAAGATTGCTTTCGACCATTTTTTATTCTCACTTTTCCTTTTAGAGAAGGTCATGTATGTAAGATCACCTGGGACCAACACTAGCTACCATGCTGTTAGTTCCTATTAAGTCAATCTTCTGTATTGTCTCTCTTCTGAAATTTTTTGTGAGTGGACTATAAATCATGAGTTTTGCACTTTTTGTTCAACAGGATTCGCTTATTTAGCATGATAAATGATCTTCCCACTGTCTTTGAAGTTGTAACCAGAAGGAATCCTGTGAAAGACAAGCCCACGGTGGAGAGTGGAAGCAAATCACGAAACAGCACAAAGGTGAATGACGGAAGCAATTCAAACTGTTAAATGTGAACATTGTATCGTCCTTGTTCTTTCATATGCTTTATTTTTTGTTTATAATTTGCCTTTTGCCTGTTAGAGGTCAATTGATGGACAGCCAAGAAGCAATCGTAAGTTAGCCGATGAAAGTTACGAGGAGGATGAAGAAGAGCAGGGTGATACCTTTTGTGGGACCTGTGGCGGAGGATACAATTCTGATGAGTTTTGGATCGGTTGTGATAATTGTGAACGGTGGTACCATGGAAAGTGTGTGAAGATAACCCCAGCCAAGGCAGAAATGATTAAGTTTTACAAATGCCCTTCATGCCAAAAAAAGTTAAGGCAGTAGCAGCCAATGGAGTGACTAACCTGGTCGGTTTTATTCACTGATGATGCTGTAAAGCAGCTATAGTGAATCCATAATTGTGTTGGTACTGGAAAATCCTTAAATTGGATGCCAATTACTTTAGTTCTTTAGGTACATGAATGACACGTAGTGACATACAAATGGATGATGCATATGCATTCTGCAGATTAATTTATCTGTTAATGCCTTCTCTGTTTCCCTTACTGAAATTTCCATTTCCTTTCTTTCATGTGCTTATGTTGTTCTGTCATGGAATGAAATTCACAAGTAGATGATCGAAGTTTCCTCTTATCTACAGGGGTGTAATTGAGTTGAACCTAGTCGATATAGTAAAAAACTTGAGTTTGAGTTCAACTGGAGTTTAACTTGAAATAAAAGTTAAAGTTATTCGAACTTGTTTAATTAGATTCATCTATCAAATAAAAATTGAGTTTAATTTTTATGCTCGATTTTAAATTGGATTATTTGTGTTTAAATTTGAGTTTAAATTTTTATATATAAAGGTAAAATAGTGATTTTTTAATTAAAGTAATAAAAATATATATTAAAATATAAAAATTTGATTAGATTTGTAAACTATTTGAATCGATATTAAAAATTTTAAATTCGGTTAGCTCGATATGTTTAGTTGTTCGAATTTAAGTTCGATTCGATAATAATCAAATTAAATTTGAATTTTGATCAAATTAAATTTAAATTTTATTCGAATCAAATTCGAATAATTTACAAATATTAACATATCATTTGTATATCGTAATTTTAAATTTGTTTAATTTTTTTGTCTTACCTCTTTTTTTTCAAATTAATTGATAAGTTGAATTATTTAAATTTAAGCTTGGTTCTAATAATATCAATAATAATTAAATTAAATTTGAATATTTGAATTTTATTGTAATTGAATCTAAAAAATTTACGAATGTTTACGTATCATTTAAATCTATCCTTCAGGATTCTCCTCTCTTTTGTTTGATCTCCTTTTTCTCTTTATGAAGGTAGTACTACTCATTTTGTAGGTTGGTGATGGAAGAGTCATTTCCAATAAAAATCAATCATATACTTATTGTTCATAGTCAAAATGTCAGAAGATTTTTTTTTCTTTCCAAAAAATCACTGGAATTGAGATCCAGACATTAGCACATTAATCTTGTTTCATTTCTTCAATTTTCTTGTCAAGAAACTTATGGACCAAATGGAAACTCAATTCACAAACTTGTCCTTCAAACTGTTTTAATCATGTCTTTATCTCATTTAATCTAATTCCACAGGTTAAGTTAACATGTACTATGGTTTCGGATTTAACTTCTAAGCCGGTGATAGATGAAATTTATGAGATAAAAAATTAACTAATTACTATCTTTATGATGTTTCAATTTTACACTAAAAAAAATATATCGATATGATATGATATATATATGTATAAAAATTCAAAATTTATAATTATGAGAAATTTTTTGAGACATAAATTATGAATTTTTTGATTTAAAATAAGTAATATCTTATAAATTCAGTATGGATCTTCACAAATAATATTAAAACGATCATCAATAAGTGGAAACTAAATCTAAATATGTAAAAAAAATTTATGAGATAAAATCGTAAGACTTTCGATCAAAACGAATAATATTTCGTAAATTGAATGCGAACTTTCATACTTTTTTTTTTGTAAATCAATCACTTGTAACAAAAAAAAATTATAATACATATATAAGCGATTTCAAATCATATAAAATGAAACAATGAAAGATTAAGAGTTTAGTCTTGAAATGATATGTCGATATGATAAGAATCTTTTTTACAAAATCTAAAATTATAGAATCTTATAATATCGAGGGAGTGGCAATGTCAAGCCAAAGCTCAACTACGATAATTACATATTATACCTAGTTTTAATATAACTTAGATGCCACCTGTTAGATAAAATATTGATCTCTCCTTAATTATCTAAAAATCCCTCCAAACTTTTTTAATAAATTAAAAGTTTGATGATCATGCAAAAAGCTATCAAACTCATATAATTTGTATTAGGTTTTATGATTAAGTCGATTGGGGCAATCGATTCTTGTCTTTTTTTGTGATTCTTTCATAAGTCGTTGTCTGAAAACAAACCAAACATTATTAAAATCTGGTTTTGAAATTATGGTTTCGATTTTAATGATATGGACAGACATTTGGCAATGGGTACTTTGCTGTTTTTTATTGGATAATTTTTGTTACAAGTCAAGGAAATGCGTACATTTAGACTTATCATTTTTCTTTTATTTTTAATCACGTAATTATTAAACTGATCAAAGTTTTATCAATTAGAATTTGAGGTTTAATAGAAATAATTCATCGATCTTTTTTAAAAGATAGATTATTACAAAGTCGGGATTACAACATGATTTAATGGAAACTTTCTTTTAAAAAAAAGAAAAAAAATCTAAAAACAAATAAAAAGATGACCAAACACTGATTCTTTCATGGATTTTATGAACCAAATGTTGCATCATTATCAATTTTAATGCACTAAATCAACACTAAACAACCACTCAAACCAACTAAACTATTTAAAATAATGTAAACCCTAAAATATTTTTAACTTAAATTTTTTAAAAATAGAACTCAAGCGAACTCTTTTCCATTATAATATTATTGTTTTTCAAATTTAATATTTAAAAATATCACTAAAAAGCTACATGATCATAATAATTAAGCATGTGATCATATTTTACACAATTAAACTAATATTATGCTATGAGAGCCACCTTAATTTATAGTTGACAGTGTTGACTTTAAGCAATGGTTGTTGAATTGATAAATAAAAAAATTAACCTCTAATTGATCATGACTTGGAGAAAACAAAAGATGACTAGATTGTTTAATTTATATATAATATCTTTCTATGTTTAGTGGGAGATAAAGGTGTAAATGACATGAATAGGATAAGTTAAAACTGAAAAGTGGCTCTAAATCCTTAATTACACTAGATGAATCGACACAAATTAAAATTTTAAAATTTAATTTAATTGATTCATATATTACTTTTACAAGTATTTAGGATTTAAATATCAATACTTACAAAATTCTTCTTCAGTTTTCAAATTGTAATCTCTTTGTAAAAAAAAAAAAAAAGCAAATATTTAACTAGATAAATATATTAGCTTTCTTTTGCTTTTTTTTTTTTTTAATTTTTTATGAAATGAATAGTACTCCATATTGATAAATAGACAAATAAATATTTTCTCTGTCTCATTTTCTTTGTTCTTTTTTTTTCTTGGATGTTTTAAAATTATGTTTTATTTTTTTTAAACATCTAAAACTCTTTTTTTATATTTTAAAATTATTTATGATTTTTTTACTTTTAATATTAAAAATCTTGAAACTTTAATTTTATAAAAATTTTAAATTTTAATATTAAATATATTAATTTTTTTTAAAAATTCCATAGAAGTCAATGCTGTCCAAATAATTTGGTTTTTTTTTTCTTTAATTGTTAAGGGGAATTAGTGCTTATACAAAATATTCACATATAAAATAATAATTCAGCCTTAATTTAAGTGTTCTTATCATTCAAATGAGGGGTCAAAATCCTTGAATTGAACCTTCCGTCTTTATCTAAACTACTTAATGTTATAGCATATTTAACATGTGAGAATTTCTACACTATGCTACAAATATAAAAGAAATGGTCCCATTAAAATGGACCATTTTGTATCTTCAAAAATTATTTTCTTATTTGATTTTGAAAATCTTATTATTTTCTTATTTGATTTTGAAAATCTTACACATTCATTATATAGTAATAAATTTTTATGGCAACATTCAATTATTTTTAAATATCATATGATTTATTTGTAATATATATATATATATATTATTACATTGTTTTCAAGCAAAAAAAAAACCTCAAGATGAATTTTTTTAACTCATTTGATATAATTATCTAATATATAGGTTTAATTGATTATTAAACCTATAATCATCTCATTTTTGTTTCAAAATTTCAATTAATTTCAGTAGATCTGACAATTCATATATACGTATCATGTAAAAAATTGATAATATGTATATTCATATCATATTTTATACAAAAATTACGTGTTACAATTCGTATTGACACAAAAATATAAAATATATATTTTTGGTTTTGTTAAAATATTTATAATTTTTACTAAAATTTTAAATAATTTCATTTTCGTATATTTTATTCATGTTATTTTTGTGTTGTGTTATTGTATCATATTATAAAATATAATATCTAAATTTCAGGACCTGGAAAAAGTTTTCCAAAAGTACAATGACAAAATAATCAAATTTCTGTTCCAACTGTTTCTTTCAATTTTTTTAACTCCTAGTTTTAATTGTAAAGTAAGGATAAATTACAAAATTCATAGTTAAATAATAACTTAGAAAGAAAAAAGAAAGGAATTATTTGGCAATGAGATTTACAGTGAATTCAAATTAAAAAACAATGATTAAATCTCAATCATCTTGGAGATTTGAGAGATTCCACCTGGGATTTGCCTTTGGGACCTTTTAATCTGATGAAAAGCCGGAATTCATCGAATGTCATCGGCGAATACAGCGCGGGCTTGTCTGCTGAAACCAGTTCTTCCACTGGTTTGATTGGTATATCACTCTTTGGATTGTAAAAGAGGGCCAAAGATACCCTTTCCATGTCTGAATTCACTATCACTCTGTGCTCAACACTCTTGTAATTTGCATTGCTTAGGACCTGATTCAATTAAGAAAAAAAAAAAAAAACCAAGATTTTTAGCATCTTTATTAAGCAAAATCCATATAAATAAAGATAAACGGTAAATCCGAAATTAGGGTTTCATTTTATTTATATAATTATTTTTAAAATATAACATTTAAAAATAATATGTTCCTTTATCTTATGTTACAACCTCTTTTACAAAAAAATAAGACACGAGAGTTTTTTTTTTTTTTTCTTTTCATTTTAAATTAGGTTGGATTAGGTCAAATAAAGTGGGGGAAATTGAATATTCTTAAGTTATAAGTGATGACAACTAATAGGTTGAGTTTGAATTGTTATACTAACAGATAAAAATTATTAATCGTTATATTTCAATTATTTATTTTTAGCTTTCATGACGCTGAAGTGACGTTGTGAATTCAAAAAGAGAATAGTTTTTGGATAATCATAATTTCATAATTGAAATCAATCGTGTTATTTTCCTAACTGGAAAAAACACTTTCAAACAATACTTTAAGATCATGATTTTTAAAAATAAAATCATCACATGACAAAAAAATTGAGATTTTTTAGTATTTATGAAAATTGAAATAAAAAGGAAAAAAATGTGCAATTAGCCGCATATGTAATTAATTTTAATTTAATTAGTTTATATAATCACTTTTAAAAAATAAAATTCAATAAATTTAAAATTTAAATATCAGTATTTACAGTTTCTTTCCCTATCTTAAATTATGATCTCTTTTGAAAAAAAAAAGAAAATCAATCAAGCATATTTCTGGACCAACTATTTAACTAGAAAACTTCCTGTTGGGGGCAAGGGCATGTAATTGTCAATCTAAGATTAGCTTTCCATTGTTGAATTGTTGTTGATAACATTATAAATTGTTTAAACAATTAGGAGTTTTAGAAAGTTAAAAGAGGAAAATGGCAAAGAAAACACAAATGATATGTAATACTTTTCTAACTCATGGAGATTAGAGATAATCAAACATCTTCTAACATCTCATTACCTTAAAATCATCATGTTTATCCACTTTGTCTGTCTTTAAGAAAAAACAAAAGAAATCTGAAAATTTTGTGTTTTATAATGTTTTGAGAAGCTTAATTGTATAGCAATAGTTGGTTCATTAGCCCATCAAAACATGACCCTTCCATGTGCCAAACATTTTCCAGTTTGTTCGGATAATCCAGGGATTAGAAAAATTCACCTGAATTTGATCACCGATGTTGACGATAAACGCAAACCGGGCAGGCTTCACCGTGATCCACCTGCCATCTTTCCTAACCTGAAGACCTGGGACTTCATGATCTGGTAAGAGAATGGTCAAGCCACCAGGGTCCGAGTGGGATGACAAACCAAGGGCCAGATCAGGCTGTGGACACTTTGGATAAAAGTTCACCCTAAGACATGCCCCAATGTTTTCCCCACCAAATGCATTTTGAAGATGGTTCTCTGCCAATCCAAGGTTTATGGACAAAACCTTCATTATTCTCCCACATAACTTCATCAATTCCTTCCCATATTCATCAACTACTTCCCTAAAGTCATCAAATAATCAACTTTAATCAATCATATACTGAAAAAATCGATCCAAATTTGAATAAACTAAAAAAGATCAGATTAACTAGGCTAGGTTAAGTCCAAATTAATTGTCAATGAAATAATAGTGTAATATATTGTTAAGGGTATTTTTTGGTCTAAAAAGTAAATTAGTCTTTTTCATTATTAGAATTGTTAGCAGATAAAAAGTGATATTTTATAGTTTTGAATCGACTTGATATATACAGTATTGTATCGACTTAGTTACATTATTATTCTACTTACAAACCTCTCTCTCTTTTTGTTTATAAATAAAATTATTCAAATATTATCTATTTATCTAATTATTTCTTTTACTTTCCTATTTTCTTTTCCCTCCGACTTCTTTTATTTTGATTTTTTATTTGAACGTAAGAGTGTAAACATAAAATGCAACCCTACCTTTATCCTTAACCGCTCTTTTTTTTCTTTTGTGATTTTAAGATCTGACCCTCAGTTGGAGCTCGTCCCTAACGTATAGTTATGAGAAGCAGGCAAAGGTGAGACACTTTAGACAGTTGACTAAGAAGTGACGAAGTGCATAGCATGACAAATTAGCATAGTACAGCCGTTGAATAAGCCAAAAAAATAAGCAAATGCTACAGTAAAAACAGTACAAATGCAAACAAGCGAGTGATATATACGTCGGATTTTTAGTTTTAGAGATAAGAATTTAATATCTGACAGCTTTAGATTAAAGATCCGATAAACTTTATTCTAAATCTTACCTGCAAGAATCTGGAGAGGTAGGCCATTTGTTATAGTCTTTGAGTGTTAATGGAAGATAGTGAAGATAGTAGTAATCACTCCAATCAAGAATGGCACCTTTTTCAACTCCTAGTCTGCTGCCATAACCTTCATAAGTCTTGGGGGAGTTAGCATAAGTTTCCTTAATCTCCATAGGTAAATGGAAAAAGCTTCGCCAAGTTTCGCGTGCTCGGTCCATTAATCCAGGGCTAACTCCATGGTTAACGACCTGGAAAAATCCCCACTCTCGACAGGCCAGAGAAATTTGCTCAAGCGTTGTGGCAGGAAGAGTATTTTCATCTTCTGATAAGCCTGTAAGATCAATTATTGGAATATTAACATCGCTGTTGTCGGGGTTTAAGGAAGGCCTATCTGTATCTTGCTTGACATATCTACCTGGAATGATTGGTAAGCCACTTTCGGATAAGGACTGGACACGGATTATTGGTTCAGGCCAGTCATGTAGACTGTTCATGACGATAAAAAAAAAAAAAAAAAAACTCTTTTTTAGTAGGTTTAGCTTCCCAAGTTGAAGGAGAACGATGAAGCAAAGCAAAGTCCTACTTCCTTAGACTTTCAAAACAACAAATTGAAAGAGAGAGATGGGTTTGCGAAGGGTTTGAGGAGTGGTAGTTAAAGGGTTATAGGGGATGAGTCGAGAAGTAGAGAAACTTGAAATAGACAAGAAAGAGAACGTGAAAGAGATGGGGTTTTTTTTCTTAAAGAAAAGGTGATTTGTACTTGTGGGGGAGAGCCTGATGACTGAAGACTTTAATCAGGACAAAATGTGCAATCTTAAAAAAGTTTCATTGGCTACGTATCAGATAAGCACCAATTAGAGGCTACCAACTAGATTTGAATCCAGATAATTGAGCCACAATCCTCTTTGGCAGATCATTATTGTCATGTTGTATAAGTTTGAGCCGTAATACCTAAGCTTCAGGGGATTGACGCGTCATCTTCTATTCTTTTAGCAATTAAACTTTGAATCTTGAGCTTCAATGATAGATGGGATTTCTGTGCCTAGTGATTCAGTGTGTTTTTAGGCCCGTCGATCTCTTCTGAAGCAGACAGGCAAATATGGAAGAGAACACACACATTTCCATCTTCAAAATCAATTCATCCGCTGATAAGTATAAACTCAGCCATGACCCTATGAGAGCGATTGTGTTCCCATCTCAGTGCGTGATCAACTTGAATCTGCCCCCACAAGTTTTCTTCCTTTTCATGATCATCTCTATTAATTCCAAAATAATGGTGGTCAGCATTATTAATAGTATAATTAAAGTTTCAAATTTGGTTCTTGGCCTGTTAAAATCAGATCAGTAGCTTTAAGCTTTTGGCTAGCGTTTTAAGTTTAACGGATCGATTCCATCAGTTGGTATAGAGGGGAACCCAAAAAAGCGAAAGCCAAAAAGCCCTGGAGCACAGATCAGGTGAAAAGTTTCTGGTTCACTCCATTGAAGTTTTTCAAGTGTCATGACACAGTCATAGGGACGGTAATGAGTCGCGATCCATATATATTTAAATATACAATTGATCCTCGATCTAAAATTAATAAAATATTAATTTTTTATATAAAATATTATTTTTTAAATATAAATAATAAAAATAACATATAGATATATATATTAAATTAGATCAAGATGAATTTACATAAAATTTAATTTCGATCGATCTTGATTTTTTTTATTTAAAAATACTCAATTTAATTTAACTTAAAACTCAATTAAAAAAATAATCTTATAAAATTAATTAGATTAGAATGTGATCGATACGAATTATATTGCTAACCCTACATAAAAGCACACAAATTTATGCGTCTGTTTGGAGGAAAGGAAAAGAAAGTGCCCAGACATCTTAATTTGACAAAATAACTTGATCATAAAATTGGCCGTGGAAGCACAAACTCTTGAATTTCTCCATGCTGTAACTTAACAAGTTAAAATAATTTAGACAGAGAATGACTGGGCAAAGTTGGAGAATGACAGCCATATTGGTTTCGTATTTGGTTTTTGTATGATTCAAGTGCCACGCGTACAATTTTGCTACAAATATTAGTGTATGTTATCATTTTCTCTTGTAGCTGAATGTTAAGCTCAACGATTTAGGACGGTGACAACACGATTAGCTTCACTTCATAAACTAGTGTCAATTTGGATTCTATCATATTTTTTGTACGAAATTATTGAATCATTAATTATATTTAAATATTAATTTTAGTGTGATTCATTTAATATAAATATTTTATAAATTTTTTCAATAACAATTATGATAAATTTTTTTAATTATAACTATAATAATTATTATTATTTTTTAAAATTTTATTGTAATTAATTTCATTATCCAATCAAATAAAGTTTAAGTAAACACGAGACCACTTGCTCTTGATTTTATTATTACTATCATTGTCGACAACAGTTGACAGTTGGCCATTAATTTGGGTGATTGAATTAAATTAATTTTCAACATGTAGAAAAAAGAAAGTTAAAAAATATTCTAATTGGATAAAGTCTTAAGCACGTGGGTTAATTATTGCAATTATTGGGATTTTGAAAGACTAAATCACGCAGTGGAAGCCAATTTTAGTCCAACGTGTGGATAAGCTTTGACATGAAGAGTACATACTTTTTGTTTGCCTGCCACTTCAGCCAAAATGAAAGTGAAATTTTTGTTACTTTCATAACAATATTTTTGAATTTTTTTATTTCAAAAAATTTGGATGTATGCGTTGTGATTTACATGAAACTCCCCATTAACTCAAATTAATTGATTTTGAGTTGAACAACGTTTCTTGTTTCTAAAAAAAAAAGGAAATAATAAATTAGTGTTTTTTTTTTGTCTGGAGAGTCGTCAACAATTTATTTAATAATTTTTTTACAAACGTACTATATGATAACATTTAAGTTGATAGATCAAATTAAAATAATTAATCACTTGACCCAAACATTTAACTTGATAGATCAAATTAAAATATACAATAAATCTCCTAATTTTGGAGACTAATAATATGATGTGTTTGATTATTTCAAGTATGATAGTGGGATGTGGCCCATGTGACCCAAATAGCAAAATAGATATGGACATAGAGTCCACCAAACGAAATCAGTCTCTGGCTCGGTTTAGATGAAGTTTAGTTGGGTTACGAATCAGGACCAGCCCAAAAATAGGAGATCGGCAGACCTTTTGGTTAGGCCAGACCCAATATCAGCCTTGTAACTGAATTTTTTTAAACAAAGAGAATTCGAACCAAAATTATTAATACCGCATCGAAAAATGATTCAATTTTTTTTTTTAAATGTAGCATATGCCAGTATATATTGGTACCAATTATTTTATACATAATATATTTATAACATCGATGTACTTGAGATATTTGAATTGGTACATTTCAAATTATAATCATGACATGGAGTATCTTTCCCTCTAATACATAAATTGTATTTGAGTGTTATTTAGAAGTGTAATTAATCAATTTTAAATTGATATAACATTAAATTCAAGTTTAAGTTCAATTTTAAATTTAAGGTTCGAAACTTAATTCAAGCTTGATTAAATTTTATTTTTAAAATTTAAACTTGACTTGATATAAAAATTAAATTATTCAAACTCATTCGATTAAGTTTGATTAATATAAAAAAATAAACTTGATTATTATATTTGATAATAATTTAATTATTTGTATTTGAGCTCGAGTTCGATATTTTTTATTATTAAAATAGGTTAAAATATAAAAATTCAATTAGATTCGTAAATTACTCGAGTCGAATATAAAAATATTTGAATTCTGTTCGATCGATAAGTTGAATTATTCAAACTCAAACTTTATTTGATAATAATTAAATCAAATTCAAATTTTATTTAAATCAAATCTAAATAGTTATGAATATTAATATATTATTTACACTTCCAATGCCATTCTTACGATATTCCAATGATGCAATTGATAGTTGTTTTTGTGTAGTCAATCCATCAAGGATAACCATTTATATGCAATCAAAGAATGTTGGCCAGACCAGACAACCTAAAATCATCCTTGACGGCTATACATATATAATCAAACTCTTTCCTTTCGTTTAGATACAGCTTGACTGCTCTGTTATTTGTCTTCCATTGGCACAACTTCAAAACAAATTGTTTTAAAATTGGGTTAGGAAACCAATCTCCCCTAATTCATGCTTGACTCTTATAATCTGTTGTCTTATTCTTGTGACATCTTCTTGGCTTTTTCCCTCGTCTTGTGACATGTTTATAATGCCTTTTTATTTACCCTTCTAAAGTTTAAACAGTATTGCTGTTAAATACATCTTAAATCTTTTCTTTTCATACTCCATTTTTTTTCAATATTTTTTGAGTAAACTTATTTAATAATCCTTTTCTTTCACACAAAATTTCAAAAATGGTTTTCTGAAAAATTATAAACTTTTTGGAAAATTTATTTTCCAAAACTAATATAACTTTTTGAAAATTTATTTTTGGAAACTCATAGAACTTTAGAAAGTTGTAAAAAAGGTAATTAGGTAATTTCACTTAAAAAAAATTTACAAAAAAAATTGAGGTGTGAAGAAAAAAAAAAACGATGATACATTTAGCAGCACTCTTTAAACATTATGTGAAGTCTCTACAAATTGTATAAACGTGACTTAAAAAGTTTATTATTGTAGAGATCCATGTTAAAAAATGTAAAAATTATTCATTTTAGCTTAAAAATTTTATAATTTTTTTGAAAAAGGACTCATAAACATAAAATAAAAATTTTATTTATAATTAACGATAGTATGATTTATTGATAGAGTACAAACTCATAATTTTAGTGATAATGATTTAATTTTAAAAAAAATTAAATATAAAAATTATATATTTGATTCAATAGTAAATTTTCACAATTTTTAATAGGGAAAAGATTTCTTCACTACTTAAAGACCAATAAAAATTTTTATTATTTTATCTAAAGATGATAAATACGTTTTTAATTGAATCTATAGTTAAAATTTAATAATTTAAAATTAATAAAAACGATTTGAATGACTGTTCTGAAAGTACATTTATCATTTTAAATAAAATAATAAAAATTTCTATTAATTTTAAATAGGGAAAACACGTCATAATTACAAACTTCAATCAAATAAAAAAATGATAATTCAATTTTTTCTTTAAAAAAAATCAATTACCCAAAATGAATAATATTTGGTTTAAAAGATTTTAGTTAAATCTAATAATTTAAAATATAATACGATAATACGATATGAACACAATATAAAAATAATATACAAAAATAATTTAACTTCAAATTTTAATAATAACTACGTATGAATTTAATAAAGTAAAAAAAATTATTTTATATTTTCACGTGAATATAAATTATAAAACATAATTTTTATATAAATTAAAATATGATATATAAATTTTAATATTTTATATTATACAAATATATAAATTATCGGATTTAATTTTATTTTTTTTGATAATTTTAAAATCTAAGATTTGAATCTATTCCATCCTTTTGAACATTTTTATATCTAAACAATTTGTAAGTCCTAATTTCTTTAAACCGTAGCATTGAAAAATTTTAGGGATTAAAATAATTGATCACATTTATCATATATTCATATTTAACATATGATTGAAGCCTTCCAAATCTGATTCATGCTTTGAAATCCCAACAATAACATGATCCAAGACACCTGACAAACTGTTAATTTGGTCAAAAATATACTGTTTAGTCACATGAAAGAAATTGCTTTGCAAGTCAAAGGCAATGGGCCCGAGAGTTCAGCATCATAGGTGTGCCCCCCAAAAGAAAAATCCAACAATAAATTAACAACTAATTTATAATAATAAACTCTAAAAAATACTATTGAAAAACATAAAAATAATAAAAAATTGTTATAAATATTTGCCCATGATATTTGTAAATATTTACATAATTGATTGGATTGCTTTGTTTTAAATGTGACAGAATAGTACGGTAAACGAAAAAATATTTAAAAAATAAAATTTAATTAATCGTAACATACGTTTATAAATATTTGTAACCAAATTTTGATTATATTTTGAAATGATAATTGGGCCAATGGACTTATTTTCGAGAAAAAGATTTTAAATTATTCGAATGATTTTGAATTGGGATAATTGAATTTGGTTTGTTTTAATTTTTAAATTATTAAAATTTTTAAATAAATTAATTTTTTAAAATTTATCATTTTATTTAAATAAATTTTTATATTTTTATTATATCTAAATAAATTTTCAACATTTCTTTATATATAAATAAACACTTAATTTTTAATTTATATTCAAATAAATTCTTAAATTTTAATTTTATTTAAATAAAATTTTAATATAAATTAATTTTTTATTTGAAATAAAAATTTATTCATATATAAATAAAAAATAAAAAATTATTTAATTAAAGTAGTAAGGAATTTTATTTCGGAATCTTTTGAATTTAAATAAGTTTTGTTAATTCTAACAATAATAATTAATAGGGAGAGAGAAGAAAAGGTCAGTGTCCAAACAGTGAAAGTGGAAGGGTGAGTCAGGGGCATATCCTGTCACCCACCTAAAGGTAGAGAAACGCGTAAAGGGTTTACCTCATTGACTTGATCACTGCTTGGAATCTCTCACTCGCTCGGACCCTTCCAGCGAGTGAGGCTCAATCTCTTTCTCTTCACCTGCTCCTTCGCAAGTAGTTTCCAACAATAGGACGGGACAGACAATAGAAAAAGATTGAGATAATCCAAAGCGCGTGGAGGCAAAGTCCAGTTTGGCGTTGAAATCTTGATGAAGTTCATTTGCATTTCATTACAAATTTCACTTCCATTTTCCTTTCATTTCTTCTTTCATTGCAAGAGAGAGCAGCAGTTAAAACCTACCCTTTGAAGTTTTGACTCTGACCATATCAGAAGGAGAAGGGAAGAAAAGTCGCACTTTCCTCCCTTCTTCCTCAATGCCCAAACTTAAATAGGCCTCAATTTGCTCTTCTTTTTCCTCAAAGTTTCTTCAAATCCGACTCTCTTCTCCTCACTCAATTTTTTAACTAATACCCTTTTATCTTCTCTTTGTTTTCTCCAACAGAGTCTGCTTACAGGTAAAAAGACTGGAACTTTAGCTTTGATAGCCTTTTTCTTGTTTGTTAATAAAAGTAACTCGATGTATGTTTGCTCTAATATTTGTTTAGTTGATGAGTTTTTGCCTGTTGGGTTTTTGGTTTTTTGTTCAAAAGTGTGAATTTTGGGTCTTTGTTTTAGAGGATTTATGTTTTAGCCTTATGTTTTCCGTATACTATGTTTGAATTTTTTCTTTATTTGGAATTGAGGTATATGTAACAGAAAATACAAAATTTGGTTTGCTTTCAGGTTCTATGAAATGAAAATTTTGTTTCTTTTAAGTTGTATGTAGACCATAAAGATTTCTTTGTACTTTGGTCTAGCACAATGAATGCTTTGTTCATTTTTAATTTTTGCTATGGAGTGAGAAACTGAATTCTTGTTGCTATAATAATTATTCAGGGCCTGTAGGGGATGTGCAGTGGTTCAAAGAGTGAACTTGTTCCCTCAAGTTTCATCATGGAAGGTGAAATACAGGAGAGAGAAGCTGTTGCTCTATGTAAATGCTCTATTTTGCTTGAATTGGCTGCCTCTGATGATCTGGTGGCCTTTAAAAGTGAAGTAGAAGAGAAAGGTTTGGATCTTGGTGAGTCAAGCTTCTGGTATGGTAGAAGAATAGGGTCAAGAAAGATGGGGTTTGAAGAGAGAACACCCTTGTTAATCGCTTCCATGTTTGGTAGCGTTGATGTTTTGAAATACATCATTGGAAGTGGCAAGATTGATGTGAATAGAGCTTGTGGTAGTGATGGAGTTACTGCCCTTCATTGTGCTGTTGCTGGTGGTTCGAATTCTTCAGTAGAGGTTGTCAAGCTCTTGCTTCATGCATCAGCTGATGCTAATTGTGTTGATGCTAATGGGAACAAACCTATTGATCTGATTGTGCCGGCTTTAAAATCTTTGAGTAATTCCAGAAGGAAGGTGATTGAGTTGTTGCTGAAAGGCGATGATGTTGTCGGTGTTAGTGATAATATTCTTAACCAGGAAGAAGAATCTGAAAGGGCAGCTCTGCCTCAGTTGCTGAAAGAAGGGACTGAGAAGAAAGAATATCCTATTGATGTAACACTGCCTGATATCAACAACGGGATATATGGAACTGATGACTTCAGGATGTATACCTTTAAGGTGAAGCCTTGTTCGAGGGCATACTCCCATGATTGGACCGAATGCCCTTTTGTTCATCCTGGTGAGAATGCAAGGAGAAGGGACCCAAGGAAGTTCCCTTATAGCTGTGTGCCCTGCCCAGAGTTCCGAAAGGGGGCTTGCCCTAAGGGTGATGCTTGTGAATATGCACATGGTGTGTTTGAATCCTGGCTTCATCCTGCCCAGTACCGGACAAGGCTTTGCAAAGATGAGATCAGCTGCACACGCAAAGTTTGTTTTTTTGCTCACAAACCTGATGAATTGCGTCCGGTGTATGCTTCCACCGGTTCAGCCATGCCTTCACCAAGGTCTGCTGCAGTCAATGCAGTGGACATGGCAACTTTGAGTCCTCTAGCACTTAGTTCATCATCCTTGCCACTGCCTACTGCTTCAACACCACCTATGTCTCCTTTGGCTGCCTCTTCCTCTCCAAATACTGGAAGCTTGTGGCAGAACAAAATTAACCTCACCCCACCTGCCTTGCAGCTATCGGGTAGCCGCCTGAAGACTGCTTTCAGTGCCAGAGATTTTGAATTGGAAATGGAATTACTTGGGCTCCAAAACCATGCTAGCCAATTGCAACAGCAACAGTTGATGGATGAGATATCTAGTCTCTCGTCCCCATCTTGCTGGAGTAAGGAATACAGTAGACTTGGGGATTTGAAGCCTGCTAATCTTGATGATGTTTTTGGATCCCTTGATCCTTCCCTGCTGTCTCCATTGAAGGGACTGTCAGCAAAATCTGCAACACCAACCCAGTTGCAATCTCCAACTGGGCGTCAAATTCGCCAAAACTTGAACCAACTCCGTGCAAGCTACCCAACAAGCATTTCATCATCTGCAGTGAGGAAGCCCTTGGCCTTTGGTTTTGACTCATCTGCGGCAGTGGCGGCAGCAGTAATGAATTCCAGGTCGTCTCCATTTGCAAAACGAAGCCAGAGTTTTATAGACCGTGGAACAATGACCAGTCGTGCTGGACTTACTGCACCTGCTAATTCTGCAACTATGATGTCTTCAAATATTTCTGATTGGGGTTCCCCGGATGGGAAATTGGATTGGGGCATTCAAGGAGATGAGCTCAACAAGCTTAGGAAGTCTGTTTCCTTTGGGTTTCGAAACAACAATCCTGCAGCAACAGCAGCAAAAGACATGATGCCATCTGATGTCGATGAGCCAGATGTGTCCTGGGTTCATTCCCTTGTGAAAGATGTTACTCCTCTGGGAGGTGGGTTGCAGCGGCAACAGCAGCAGCAATACAGTATTGGTAAAGGTGTTCGAGAAACACTTCCACCATGGGTGGAGCAAATGTACATAGAACAGGAGCAGATGGTGGCATAAGGAAGTTCCGTTTGCTCATTGCTTTATTCTAACTTATTTCATATTCTTGGATTCTTACTAGTATTTGATAGCTGTAGTTGGATGGTAGAAGATGAAAGGCAATATATCTACGGATCAGTCAAGAAGCAAAACATAGCTCATGTTAGAAATAGGAAAAAGCTGGACGAACAAAGAAATTTATTGATTCTTTTCCTTTCCCCTTGAGGAATGATTTTCTATGTTTTTAGCAAGGAGAAGTTATGGAGATTAGTGGCAGAGAAAATGTTTGTTACCTACTTTTTCTGATGAAATTCTGTAATATTAGAACGAAATCCTCCATCATGCACTTCATCAATGACTCGTAGTAATTTTCCATAATGGAATTTGTTTTGATATGATACATTATTTTCTGTTAAATGTTCAGCCTTAAAGAAACCATCTTTAAAGATTGAACAGCGCAGCTGCTTTAGCTGTTCCTATGGCATTTTCAAGCTGAACCTGAGCTCAAACTGGCTTTGGTTCGATGAGTCAAAAATCACTGTAACCAACTACATCAAACAAGGGGATCAGTATTTGATCTGGATCAGGCTCTTAAAGTCCTTTATCACAATAATTTTTCCAAATGCTACATGGGAGCTCTGGACTCCTAAGTAGGATAAATCTGAAGATTGCCGCTATCCTTCAAATCTGAGCTTACGGGTCTGTAATCTAGCAAAGGTTTTCAGCTATTGGATCTAAAAGTATAAATGATATATTATTATTTGTAAGTTATTTGGATTTGATTCAAATAAAATTTAAATTTAACTCAATTATAATCAAGTCGAGTTTGAGTTCGAATAGTTCGATTTATTAATTAAATCGAGTTTGAATATTTTTATACGCAAATTTAATCAAGTTTTTATATTTTAATATATTTTAATTAGTAAAATATTTCGAACTTGAGTTCGAGTTCAAGTACAAATAATTAAATTTTTATCAAATATAAAAATTTATTTTTATATATTAATCAAGGTTAATTCAATAAACCCTAGTAGTTCAAATTTTATTTCAAGTCAAATTTGAGCTTAAAAAAATAAAATTTGATTGAACTTGAGTTTCAAATTCAGAGTCGAGTTTAAACTCGAGCTTAATGGTGTATCGAATTCAATTATTTATACCCCTAATTGGACTTAGATAAATGGCTTTAAAATGGGCTTATTGGGTCTTACCCTAGGCCATCAAACCACTATGTGGGCTTTTAGTGGGTCTGAATCTGGCCTAATAGTCCCACTTGGAAGGAGATTTGATCCCCTGTCGGACCCAACTCCTTAGTAAATGGGCTTTCAGCGGAAGAAATTTGTTTCACATTTTTGCCCTAGCATTTCTACAAACAGAAAATCACATTTTTGCCATACTGATTTTGTCCAAGCTTTGGCCAAAACTTGATTTGACATGCCAGCGCATAATATGAAAAACTTTCTGAAAACAAAAAGCCAATATGTTTTATTTTCCAATGTGAATATGTTTAAATGGACTTTGTGTTATATGTTAGCTTGATTTTAGTCGGACACAAACTTAAATTGTGACTCTTTTGTCTCTTTTGTTGTGCATTTCTGCTGGAACTGGAAGTAAATGTTTTTTAGTGCATTTTGTCTGTTATATTCATTGTCGACACAGTTTTAACTACTGGAAGTCAATTTCAGCCTAAAGTTTTGAACTTTCACTGGTAATTTCTGATTTCAGATGATTCTTTGAATGTTTAGTGAGTCTTCTTTCTTAAAGAGTGTTTGTAGTAGCAGGCTGAAAAGGAAGAAAATTGCTGGTCTTAAGAATCAAGCCACACCCAAAGAATAAAATCAGATGCAACATTACAAAATTGAACCAAGTCTTCTCTTCTGATGAGGAGCATGAAAAGAATCACCTGTTGGTCAAAATGTGTGGTATTACATCAGCTAGAGATGCTGCTATCGCAGCAGAAGCTGATGTCAATTTTATTGGAATGATCCTTTGGCCTGAGTCCAAAAGTTCATTTCACTACCAGATGCAAAGGAAATTTCAAAAGATTCGAAGGAATCATGGCTGGCTGTTGGCATGGGGAATCAACCCTGACAATACTTGTGAGGCCATTAATACTCTCAGACCTTATGGAGTTGATGTAAGTAACCGTATTTGCGCTCAAGATGGTATTGATTGATCTGGGGAGTGAAGATTATTCATCCATTGGTATCAATTGAATCCAGACATGGATTAGTTTACATTTATGTACATTCACTGCATAATATATGTACCTTGAACTACAAGTATGGTCAATTTTTGAGGTGAAATTGTAGTAACGTTCAGACATTTTGTCAATTTAGCTGACATGCAAATGTAACATACAATCCTCAAAGAGTTGGGTGGTTTCTCGCAAGTTCAATGATTTAAACGGGCTCATGGTCAGTGTGTGGTGTAAAACTATGAAAGCCACATGTTTGTTACCATATGGCTGCACTTGTATTTATCATTGAGGACCGTAACTCTCATACATTCACTTGTCTGGCTATAATTTTATAGGTCGTCTCCAACAAAACAGAGACTAAATATCTATTATCTTCTCTACTTCGTCCACACGATGTGTACTGATCATAGAGCACCAAAGAGAGCCATTCCCAACTGAAATTGCAGAGTTCTTTTGTATTATCATGTCATACACACAGAAGAGCATGAATGATAAAACATCATAGGCTCTTGTCAATTGGGAGAGAAAGAATAAAAAAACTGCTCCAAATGACAATCAAATCATGCTCAAATCCTGTTAAGCGTGAAATATTTCAGGACTTCAATCTGGTTTGCTCGTTCCATATAGTTGAGGGTCTGTTTGGTAATATACAACATCACCAATGTCACTCACATAGTGATCCTGTTTCATGCTTCTTATGAGGATCCCAAATAAATGAAATGGGATGGGGCTGGATTTCTTTGGCTCCCGGTAGTATTTCCCGAGCACTGGCTTTGCTGCCTTAGTCTGCAATTCAAGTTTATGAAAAACTTTCAGCAGATAAGAAAGGTATGGGAATCTAAATTGTTTTTGTCAGTGAATTGATGCAGGAAAGAGAGAATCTACTCACAGCTTCAATCAAGTGATAGTGTGGGATTTGGGGGAAGAGATGATGTATAACATGAGTTCCAATATCATGGTGGATGTTGTTGATCCATCCGTAGTCACGATCAAGTGTTGTAAGCCCTCCTCTCAAAAAACTCCATTCCTGTTTAATAAACACACAGGAATTCAATTGCCAACTTCGACAAGATTTTCCCATTTTCTTGACTGGATAGTTCAAGCTGTGGCTGGTGGAATGGACTATGAAGCAAGAGTCTAGCAGGAGCAATTTCATACCTTTCCGCGGTACCATGGAAGTTTCTCCTCATGGCCATGGTGATGTAGGTAAGTCACTAAGTCCAACCACATGACAAAAATCTGCATTTTTATGTGAATTCAGGAAATAAATTGGAACCAGAAAAGAAAGACTTGAAGAAACTCTCTGCAACTGGAGAGAAAAATGTCTAGAAAGGAGCTGAACATACCCAATAAGGAATGCCATAGAGTTTAAGCAACTGGATTGGACCCATTGCAAAAGATAAATACACAAGCAGCCCAACCATTGCTGTCCAACAAGCAGTTGAAGTAATTACATCTTTTCTTTCATTTGGGACAAACAAATCACTGTCTGGATAGAAATGAGAACCCTTTTTCCCAGGACTTCGACCCCACTGTGATTGAAATACATATTATAATACAAATTGATGTAAATGCAAATCATAGGCTCATAAATGAATTCAACCAGTGAAGCATCCAATGGCTTACCAGATAGATAGGATAAGCAAGCAAAGGGAAAGGCAAGGTGAATCTCAGTAATCTGGTTGCATTATCTAAACTCTTGTAAAATTTCTCAGACAACTGCATAAAGTAAATGGTGTATATATAAGTAATTGAAATCACTGAAAGAGAAAAATACAATCAAAACACTCTCCTGAAGTATGAATTAGCAGACTTTACAGGATGCCATGATTCATCATTTTCAACATGTCCATGATTCTGGTGATGAGTTCTATGGCTAATTCTCCTGCGTGTATCATCAAAATTGTTACTTAAAAATTGGCAGTAGGATTTGTATATGGTAAAAATATCTTCAAATAATGGGAATAGAATCAGTTTGGACATAATGGGAGTGTTCAGGAACTAACCATCCATGGTAAGGAACAAGAATTGAAGAATGAAGAAGATGACCCACCACACTGTTCAAAGCTGGATTGTTTGAGAAACTACCATGACCACTGCAAAAACAAAAGCAAGCAAACAGTAAAAACATATGAATGTCCAAAGTCAATATCAAATTTCATGAAATGGCATCAAAAGCAAAAAATTAGAAGTTTGCTTAAGACAAACTGCAACTGAATTCAGGAAAAAAAGAGCAACTGACTTACCTGTCATGACCAAGAACAAAAAGAGCCCAAAACATTGTTCCCTGAGCAATCCAATAAAAAGGCCAAACAAGCCAATTGTTAAAGAAAGCAGCAACAGCAGCCAATCCGAAAACCACAACAACATCTCTTACAACATAGCTCATAGATCTCCATGGATCCTTAACCCAACAATGCTTTGGTATAGCAGCTCTAATATCAGCCAACTTAAAAGGAGGTGGTGCAGCTGGGTCAAACTCACCATCATCTCCCATCTCATTAATCCCATCAATCGTCTCCTTATCCTTATCATCTTCACTAGTAATTGCCACCTTCAATGGAGCACTCACATTCAGCACCCCCCAGTTTCTATTTCTAGACCGAGTTGAGACCTTGAATGAAGAACCAAAACTATCAGCTTTAGAACCTGGTAAAGTTCTAATCATTAAAACATTATTGTTATTTAAAGCTAATGCATTCCTGGGTTTAGGATAGATTCTAATTCTAGGGAGGGGTCTTAGGCCACATTCCGATAAAACCCAACAGGCCATTGAACCCCCAGAGCCTGATGCAATCAAGTACTCGCACAAGTTTCAGCCTTCCAGGCCTTAAAGCTTCTTAAAGTTTTTTTTTTCTTTTTTTCAGGCTCAGATAAGAGGAAAGCTAACAAGGAGAGACTATAGCCAAGAAAGTAGATAATATCATGGGCTAATGGCTTCTCTTCTCCACTTCCAACCACTAGTGTTGCTTGTTGTTTGTTGCTTTCCTTCGTACTACTAGCGGTAACAAACAGCAGCAAACAATTTGCTTCTGGTTTCTGTTACATTTCCATTGTGGCAAGATGGGCTAACCAGGAAAGATAAAAAAAGGTCCAGTGTGTGGCAAAGTGCTGTGTTTGTTTTGGTTGGGTTTTTTTGGCTGTTAGGTGGGAGAATTTGACCCACAAAACAACCAAAAAAATGGGTTCACTTTCTACGTTTGTGGATTAGATGAGAAGTGGCTGACGTGGTCAAACGAGGTTCGGTTGTATTGTCAGTTGGGAGTCTGAAACTCTGATTTTTTCGGTTTCCATTTCTTGTGAGTTATGGTCTTTGTCAAAGGTTCCCACAATTGTACAGTCAAAATCAGCTTACCACTTGCAGTTGAAAATACTTTAGATATGTGACAAAGAAATTGCATATCTAAAACCCATTTTATCCTTTATTCTATCACATGATTCTGGCAGCTTCTCGGAGACAGACCCAAATTAATCAATGCTTCATTTTTCAATCCATTGTAAAATGACTCTACTTCCCAATTGGAAAGTAAAGGGTCTTAGAACAAGAAATCTAACAGGGCTAAGAGGAAGGCTAATTATCAAACCAAGCTCCAGTATTCTCACCATTCCTAACTTTGGGCTTTTGCCCTAGTAAAAAAATTTTAATTTGGGCTTTTGATTAAACCCATTAATTGTAAATCCAAACAAGAAAAACCTCATTGGTTTGGATTTTGATTTTTTTTTTTTGTTGTGGCAGTTTTCTCAAGTTGAGAATCTTGAATCCAAGGGTAAGCCAGCCAAGTTTCCATTATGATTGAAAAAGTCATCAGTTGATGTTGCTTTTATTTTCAAACAATTAGACATTAATGCTTTATTAGTTTTCATTACTGCAAGTATATTTATCTGACATAAAATTGCATTAAACTTACATGGGATGAAATTAGAACATCCTTATATGTTTCAAAACATACACTATTAACACAAAGGAATACCCATAATTGGACATGTATTACATTTCAAGGCTAGCATGTCTCCAGGGATGTTGAGCATTAAAACATTTTGTCCCCAAAAAAGGGCTAAAAAAACTGAGTAAACCATGTTCCACAGACAGAAAAACTTGTCCAAATTGATGAGCTGGTTAGAAAAAGATGTACTACAAGAAACTTAAACAGAGTGTAAAAATTTTTCTGTCTTATGTGTATTATACTCAGTGTAGCTACCTTAGCTTGGAATAAATGTGATGGCTCCAAACATGATATCTGATTTACTCACAGCAAAAAAAAAAAAAAGGAAGGTTCCTTAATCTTTACTTTTCTCAAACATAAAGTTACTAATAAATTGGAATTTAGCTTTTTTTTTTTTTTAGGAAAATGAAACCAATGGCATCATTATTGTCAAGAGCCTTGATAATGCATCAACAGCCCATTGGGTATAGTTGTTGTGGACAAAGAAAGATCACATGACATTTTATCATTTATTAAGATTTTATTGAAAAATAAAGTGTATATATATATATATACACACACACACTGGTTTTTAGTTTGGGGATGTTAATAATTATGATTAGAGAGGTTTTATTAACATTGCACCAACTAAAAACATTGACATTTGAAAGGGTGATTAGGTGAATTTTTTACCATAACCATTTTTACAAACAAATACCCTTTGAATGAGGAAGTTAATTGTTGGATTTTGTGTATATATATTTTTAAAATGATTGATTGAAAATGGTATATAGAACAGCTTAAAATCAAGTTTCCATCACAAGACTACTAAAGAAAATGCTTGTTAAGATTATTATAGTATCAAAAATGGAATCAGAATAGAAGGATTGGTTAAAACCAGAGCAGCCTGGTTCATTATTTCATAAGATTCAATAATAGTTTGTATTCAAATATTTGATTCAATAATTCATGTACGATTTTCGTTAAAAATATTGTATTGAGCTTGAACCTTTCTTTTTTTTCAAATAAAAAAGTAATGTTTATGTTCAACAAGATTTGTATATAAAAATTGAATAATGTTTGAATCTTTCTTTTTACAAATAAAACAAAAGTTTTAGTTAACATTCATGATTCAACCAGATTTGTATATATGGTTTATGGTATCAAAACTATTTGGTTTGACTTGTTAAGGCAAAGCATGATGGCAATCCTGATTTGATTATTAGAAACTCACTGTTGTTTTCTGGAATCTTTTTCTCTGCCTCAGCTTTCAGCTCTGCTATGGTCCAATGCTTTGGTCTTCAGCTTTCTGGCAGAAAATGTTTATGAAATGCATCAGAGCCCTTCATTTTATCTGACCCACCCTAAGAAACAAGCACAAACCATTTGATTAGCATACCTTATCCTCTTCAGGTTGTTGACCAAAGGGTCATGAGTTTGACTTCCAATTTCCAGGGGAATCAGATGAAAAATAGTATAGCCGACCAGTTGCCGTGTCTGATGAAGCTTCCATATCAGACTCTATTTGACAAGGGGTCTACCAGATAGTTTCCAACACCACACCACACCTTCCAATTCAAGTCCCAACATCTTAGTTAGATTGAGACCAACTTGGCAAAGCTTTGAAATCACTCCTCAGTTTTGTTTCTGAGAGAGATTGTGTTGAAACAGGAGGCTAAAAGAAGGTAGTTAGTAATGGAATTATAAAGAAAAATAAAACTGAGAAAGACAATTCTCCCTCCACCAGAAAGACTAACCAGTTTCTTGAAGAAAAAACCCTCACCAAACAACCTCAATTAAGTTTCACTTTGTTCATTTCTTTCCTTCTCTATATTTCCATCCCTTTCTCTTCTTTTCTCTCAAAGCAATATGCTTCCCTTGCAGCCAGCTCGTCGTAAGACTCTCTTCACTGAAGCAGGAGTGATGAAGCACCGCAAGAAGAATAATCTTTCCTTATTTGTTGTAGTTTTCTCTTTGTTTTTGTTTGGGGTTTTCATGTACAATGAGGACGTGAAGTCCATAGCAGAGTTTCCATTTTCAAGTCCTAAAGCTAGTGAAATCCAAGAGGAGCAATCCAAACAAAGCAACCCAGTTCAAGATACTATCAATAACAAGAAAGAAAACGTAGTGTCATTGAACTCAAGAATTTCACACCAAGAAGATAACACCAAAAGAAAGACTCTTGATCAGGAAACAACAAAGGAACCTGATCATGTCTTGAAATCCATAGTGGTGAAAGATGATAAGCAAAGGCTTGCAGAAGATAAAGAAGATGATGAGCAGAAGATAGAAGAGAAAGAAGAAGAACAAAAGATTGAGCTACCAGTCGTTGAAGAAGATGATGAGGATGTTGAATTGCCTCCGGAAGACTGTGATCTCTTCACAGGACAGTGGGTTTTTGACAATGAAACACATCCTTTATACAAAGAAGATGACTGTGAGTTTCTTACAGCACAAGTTACTTGCATGAGGAATGGAAGAAAGGATTCTTTCTATCAGAATTGGAGATGGCAGCCTAGAGACTGTAATTTACCCAAGTAAGACCCTTTTTGGATTTCTTGAATTGGAATTATATATCTTGTTTTCTTGTTTCTTTGTTAATCTTTAAAGATGCTGTTGATTTTGACGTGCTTTTTGTTCTGTTATAAGGTACAAACCAAGATTATTGCTTGAGAAGCTGAGGAATAGAAGACTTATGTTTGTTGGAGACTCATTGAACAGAAATCAATGGGAATCCATGGTTTGTCTGCTTCAATCTGTTGTCCCTCCTGGAAGGAAGAGCTTGAACAAGTCAGGGTCTCTCTCAGTGTTTAGAATTGAGGTAAAGTTCCCACTAGAAAAGATTTGATGAGATGTCACTTTCTTCTGGTATTCATTAATCTTACTGTCAAAACTTGTCTAGTATACTTGAAGTTAATGCTTTTGTCTTTCATGATGATTAATAATCATAATGACATCACAAGGGTGCTTTATTTTATGTAGTATATAAAAGTTTAGGTGAGAACATGATGATACAAGTTTTGCTGAATATATATTTAAACATTTTTTGACCAAAAACCAGACATTTTCTTAGTACTTTGTTTTCTGAGAAGTAGTGGCTGCAAAGACAGGCTTTATTTGTGGACCTCCAGAAAAACAAGTTGATGGACCTTTGCCACATGAACTGCCCCAAGGAGTAATTGAGATTGTGAACATTTGTCTTTGCAGGATTACAATGCAACAGTGGAGTTTTATTGGGCCCCTTTTCTGGTGCAATCAAATTCAGATGACCCAAACATGCACAGCATCTTGAATCGTATAATCATGCCTGAATCAATCAAGAAACATGGCAAGAACTGGAAGGATGTGGACTACTTGGTCTTCAACACCTATATCTGGTGGATGAACACTTTCACTATGAAAGTCTTGTAAGTTATTAAGCATTACATCAATGTTTGATTTAATCGAATTATCATCTTTTGGAGTGATCTGATCATGTGGAGTGGATATCTGTTCCTGGATTGATGTAACAGACGAGGATCGTTCAATAAAGGGGACACAGAATATGATGAGATCGAACGACCAATAGCATATAGTAGGGTATTGACCACATGGTCTAAATGGGTTGATAAAAATGTGAACCCAAATCGAACCACTATCTTCTTCAGCAGCATGTCTCCTCTTCATATCAAGTAATAAATCCACTTGTCTCCTCAATTGAGCTTTTCTTTTCTCATGCAAAACTGACGTATATGATTTACAACCTACCAATGTCTGCATGCAGGAGCTTGGACTGGAACAACCCAGATGGGATCAAGTGTGCCCTGGAGACTACCCCAATTCTCAACCAGTCAATGTACCTAAATGTGGGCACTGACCGCAGGCTATTTGTCATTGCCAGCAACATTACCCAAAACATGAAATTCCCTGTCCATTTTATTAACATTACAAGCCTTTCAGAATACAGAAAAGATGCACATACCTCAGTCTATACCATCCGCCAAGGCAAAATGCTGACCCCGGTGCAGCAGGCTGACCCAGCCACTTATGCTGATTGTATCCATTGGTGCCTTCCAGGGTTACCCGACACATGGAACGAGTTCCTCTACACCCGTATCATTGCTCGCTCGTGACAGTTACACGTAGACATAATTCACATTATCCATTTACTTTTTGTTCCTCAGTCAATTGTTTTTCTTGTAAGCTTCTGCAATTTTCTCTTCAACATTTGATCAGATGTATAGCTTCATACAGGGTTTTTAGTTTTTCCTTTATTGATTTACCAGGGACTGATGTTGGGAGCCAAGAATGCCAAATTTGATCGCTCAATGAGCAAAAGCTGGCCTAAGCCAATGCACAAAGTTGTACAATGCAAATGTTGACAAACATAATTTCCTTTTCATACACCATCAATTCTTTCTTCAATTCATTCTTTGTTTTTCTTCCTTTTCTTTTTCTTTACATATTAGAGCTTCTTATTGGCCTCAATAGAGTCAATTCAATTCATGGAAATTGCTCAAGAACCCCTTTAGATTGGTCAGAAACAGCCTCATCAGCCAATTACACAAACAAGAAAATTTTAGCCAAAAAAAAAAACTCACAAAGGTCTTGTTGGTAAACATTAGCAAAGACAAGTCAGTGACATAAGTTAAATCATATGTCATAGTATTTTCTATGGTGCTTCTTATATAAACAGCCTCTGAGAAAAGAAAAAGCAAAGTAAAAGTCATGACTCCCTTCGTTTCCTTTAATTTGACGAAAGAAGAATCAAATTAAGATACTATATTACACATTTTGTTACAGATTACCTATATTAACCCATCCAATTGTTGATATATGCTCCATAATTTTTTTCTGGTTAGGAAAAGACAATGGTTCCATTGCATGCTCTGGATGATTTCGGATTATAGAAATACTACATAATACTAGTTTGATACAAATTTTGACGTTGGAAAATGTTTATCATGAAAGAGATTGAAAAGAACACAATTGTTAATGACTAATAGATAGAGGGGATGTAGCTTGGATAGTAGAACACTTATTTAGCATACATAGTGCAAGACTACCCGGGGATGTAGCTCAGATGGTAGAGCGCTCGCTTAGCATGCGAGAGGTACGGGGATCGATACTCCGCATCTCCATCTGATGTTTTTTGACCGGAAGTCATGTTCCATTGTTTACCTTGTTATTTCTCAAATTCTTGAAGCATCTGTTTTCAATGGCATTTTAACTCTGGAGGAAAACTGGAGAGTACAAGACTTTTTGATTCTCAAAAAGTGAAGAAAACTTAAGCATGCTGAAGAATGCAGACTGGAAAACAAAGCTGGTCTGCTCACAGTTACAGCAATGACTTGAAACAGTAACCTTTACCTCATGCAAGCTTTAATTTTAAGAAAGGAAATTGTGATGAAAGCAGGTTTGTGCTCCTGCTGCATTTGCATAGAAGAGAAGGGACGGCTACTTAATTTGTGGTATTGTGAAGGCCATATCTTTTGTAGCATTTGTCTATATTCTACAGGTTTTCCTAGATTTGGCAAGTTTAATCTATCCACCGTGTAGTTTTCAAGTCTAAAGTGGTTTAATAGTAACTTTAAGACTTGAAAACTCCAGAGATATCAACATATCCTGAATGAATTCTGTTTTCTTTGTCAGATGTGAAGATTGTAGTCAGAAACTGATGAAAAAGAAAAAGTGGGAAAGACAAATCTTTTGCTTTTGCAGATAGCTGAAGCAGCAGTTAGTTGGAGTTAATGTTTTCTCTTCCCGGCTTTTCATTTCTTCTCCTCTGGTCCTCTCCTTAGTCTTTTATGTTTCATGTCTTCAACTTATGAAGCACAGCTGCAGCATCAGCCATAAAAGTAAAAGTTATCAGGTACTTGTTCTGGTTTCCCTGACACCGATACTTCTATTCAAATGGTTTATCAACAAAGGGGATTTTAGACAGGTGGGAAGGTCAATTTTCTTGTCAAGGTTTCGACCTCTAGGAATCCTGGAGGAAGATGAGGAGCTGAAACTGCCACCAAAAGACTGTGATCCCTTCACAGGGACCTGGATTTTTTATAATAAAACCCATCCTTTATATAAAGAAGATGAATGTGAGTTTCTCTCGGAAGAGGTGACTTGCATTAGGAATGGAAGACAGGACTCTTTTTACCAGAATTGGAGATGGCAAATGCATGGATTGTTCTTTGCCCGAGTTCAAGGAAGAAAATGATGGAAAAGCAAAAGGAGAAACACAGAAAGCTGGTTCAGAAGAAAACTATCAAGAGAGCGATGATTGTACTAAATTATAGTAGAAGAAAAGGATGATGGTGACAACAAAAGGAAAAGTGTGATATCTTCTCAGGAGAGTGGGTTTTTTTATAATAGCTCACACTCTTTATACAAAGAAGAGTGAGTTTCTCGCAGAGATGGTGACATGCCTAAAGAATAGAAGAGAGGATTATTTATACCAGAAATGGAGAGATTGTTCTTTGCCCAAGTAAATATTGCTCTTTTTCTTGTTTAGTATAATGATTTTTTCTCTTTCTGGGTTAAGCTTTGATGCAAAATTGTTGCTGGAGAAAATTCAAGGAAAGAATTGGGCACAAAATACTTATAATGTTACTGATTCCCTGAAAATACCTCCACTTCCTCAACATAATCACCCTTTTCCTCTTACCGGATAGATACATTAAAAGTGATAACGGATCAGGTTCAAGATTTTTTATTTTTTTTTTGGCATAATATATAGTATTATAAAATTTTAAATTTTGATTAAAATCCGAATCAATTTTTTTTTAAATCAATTTGATTTGAATGAAATTTTATTAATTGGGTTCATCGGATTTTAATTTTTAATTTTTTTATATATTATTTTGATATGATTTTTAATATATTCAAATAAATTTTTATATAAATAATTATTTTTATTTTATAAAAATTTAAAATATTTATAAAAAGTAACAAAAATATATAATTTGATTTTGTTCTTTTTTTTCAATTTTTTAAATTTCGATTTAAAATTTGATTTAAACTTAATATATATATATTTAATATCCAAATATAATTCAGACCGAAAAAAAAATCAAATTAAACCAAACACGATTTTCAATTTTCTCAGTTTTGTTTTCTCTCCCCCAAGATACACAATATCTATCTGTGCAGCTCTAATGGTAAGTTGCTCATCCCAGACTCGACTAAGAACTTTTTTTTTTTTTCACCCCATTTCCGATGAGATGATTGATTTATTCCTAGAAGTGAACATATGATGATGCCTCAACACCAAAAAAATGGTGCAATTTTTTTTTCTTTTTGAATGGTTCAAGTAGAAAATTAGAACTTGAATTGCTGTTCTTTGATCCAAATTAACTCATACCCAGCAGCATATATAATGTTTATAGAAAAAAAAAAAACATTTAAATTAGACATTAGTTCACTGGTAACTGCAAAACTCTACATTTACATCTGTTTCACTTCGTCAAACTAGAGAATACTGGCAACCTATTCCAAGCAGATCGGGCTTCCCATGTATTAAATCCTAAACCCCCAGACCTCTGGTTCCAGCCATTTTCTTCTCGTTATGAACTCTGATAATGCGATGCAAAAATAAAATACAAAAATAATACAATTTAAAATTATAATAATTATTATATATGAATTTAATAAAATAAAAAAATTATATATTAGTAGTAACAAAAATTATTATATAAATTTTAATATTTTATAAAATACAAATTCGCAAATCTTCATATATAATTTTCAATACATTTCTTCACATCAGATCATGTCAGCATCAAATGCTTGGAATATAGACCGGCAGAAAGCATGTAATTCTTCTCATTGTAAATCTGTTTCACTTTGCCCCTTTGCCATGTTCATTTAAGAACGATTTCGAATAAGCTTCTACCTTGGAAGATGCCACAACAAAAAGTAGGCACCAGACAGGAAAATGCTCTCAGGTCTTCATTTGCCCACTCAGGAAGACAACAGAAACTGATTTATCTCTTCAATTGCGTTTATGTGAGTGCCTGGTAATAACAAACATAACAAAGGAACAGCAGACAATGAGATGTTCTTGAGCTTAATTTTGTCCATTGTTGCCTTGATCGTAGGAGTAGCTGGCACACTGAACCATTGAAGATACCAAGAAAGAAGTGCTGAATTTTTCACTCCATCGTTAGGCCAACTACCGAAGTTCAAATAATTACACAAATCAGTTTTTAATGCCTCCGAACAATTTAGAAGTTCTTCGACTCGTTTCCGAAGAGACCCTAAAAAGATGGATTGAACAATGCTGCCTCTTGCAGTGGTTAGCCTTCCCCTCAACACAGCCTCATTATAGGACAGTGCAAGCTGCAAAAAAGAAGGATGTCATAAGGTTTGTAATGATAACTGCACAAACCAATAAATCAATTAACATCAACCCACATTGCTGCTATACATTGACGGATCGAGGAAGGCAGAGCTATGGCAACTCATCCCACAGATCATGCATTGAAATATAACATGGTAATGGAGTTCTTAAGATAAGACTGACAATCAAGTTTCTCTAGTAATAGATTAGGGCCATGCAAATTCCAAAAGGCCATGAAAACAATAAAGAAGGCAGATGGACACAAGTGCATCTGATGACCCAAAAGCCAAAACAAACCAATGCTGCATAAAGAGGGTAAACTTCAGACAATCAGGAACCATTTGAAGAATTTGAACCAAAACAGGCCCAAAATCAGCCCCTTCCTCAACTCTGTTCATAGCTATCTATGTTAACTGCCCCCTGAGTATAATCAGCATCTCATTCTACATGTCACATCCAATACAATTTGGAAGCATTATAGACAGAAGATTTTGTTCTTACATTTCTGAAATTAAAACAGAACCAGATGTTTAACAACCAAGACTAGTATTTATGCAATTTGTGATCGCTATAACATAAGTATTTTAGTTGTTTACACAACAAAAAAAAAAAAAAACAGATTGCACAACTTAAATAACTGCACCATGAAACAAGCATACATAAAGCTGCTATGGAAAAGTACCTTTAAATTAGAGAGAGACAGTGAGTCGCTAACAACAATATTGCTACTGGAAACCTGCTCTGCCAATGAACCAATTGTGGTGTACAAGGACAAATAGATCTAAAAAGCAGAAAGCCATGAATAATTGTGAATTATTATGAAGACATTCACATGTTGAGAAATAGAAGACGAGCAAAGTAAGCATAGACAAAAACATTTAAACAACTACAAAAAATGTAAAAAAGATCATTTTCACTTGACACTGATGAGACTTGATTAGATTAACAGACTATTGGTATGCCAAGAAATTAATTCATTTACAACTGACATTGCATTGTAATTGAAAAAAGTCCTATATAATAAAGCAGAATTTATCACTAAATCAGACTACCTGCAAAAGAGATGGTCTGTCCTTGCTTATGCACTCAAATAGTACTTGCAAGCAAAACTCCTGGAAATCAACATGAGATCTGCAAGCATGTTGATTTGGGAATGAAAAAGTAGTCCTTTTGAATAGAGAAAAAAAAGAGCATCACAGTTGTCTCCATTTTCTTTTCATTTTCCAACAATCACTGCATCTAAATTACAAAATAGATGATAACATATGCACCTTGAACATGCAGAATAAATAATTTTCAACGCTTCATATGAATTACAATTGTAATCCTGATTAGCAAACCATTCAAAAGACCATGAATAGAGCACCCAAATTTACCATGAGAACGAGAAAGAGAGAGGAAGGGACCGTATGGAAGCACAAATAAAGTCTAGGCCCATGCGAGTGGAGGCCTGAATCTGGCAACAAATAAAAATGGAGATTTTCGGACTTGCCTGCCATTCCAGGAAAGGTCACAGCAAAGTTGTGCAAAAGCTATTAAGCTAGGATCAGATGAGAAGGTGCTGACCAGCTGCTCAACAGTAACAGCACCAGGTCCACTGTTGCTGTTATTACTTGGATTGCCTGCTCTAAGACTTGTCAAACCAAACATCTAAGTAATAGACAAACCAACATCCATGTTAGGACTGAACCGTATTTGAGAAAGGGATGGTTAGTGGTAAAGTCTGTCAACAAAACCTTGTGCATTGCTCGTGAAAGTAGCGACTGACACCCTATGGGATCATCCACATATGAACAAGCTCCAACCTTCCTTTTCACATGGAGAACACCAGAGTTAAATGGGTCATTCCTGTCCCCAAAACTCCACCAAGGCTCATCTGTAGGGGAACAATTTAAATTATCAGAAATATGCGAATTGACATATAGCAAGAAAATTGCAGCAACAAAACTCCACCCACCGTCAGGAACAAGCTCAATCACTTGAGGCCAGTATCGAGGGCCACAGACTTTAACTGTCTTCAACTGCAACAGCATGTTAAATTAAGCACTAAATACAAAACCATTTTTCTAATTAACAGACATGGCAAACAGCTAGTTCTGAGATAGTTGACATGCAATTTGCCTGTAACTTGGATTATTTTACAAGATTCATTACACTAGCAACAGAAAATAAGTTCTTCCATGCCATAAATGCTTTCCATGTCAACAGATTCATGCTAATTAAACTCCCAGGTTCACTTCAATGTAAGTTAAAGAAAGTCTGGAGATAATGATAATCCTAGTAAGTTTGTAATGGATCTTGAAACTTACAATTGAACGCTCAGGCAGAATGCATGGAGTAACCTCACAAAAACTTGTTTCAGAATAATGCTCAGTTTCCCTGACAGTTAATTCAAGTGGAGCATAAACAGGGAGGCCAGTGTCGACATCAACAGTTTGAAGCCAGCGAGCCTCCGTTGCAAGGACATACAAATGTCTAAATGCCTGGAAAATACACTTACTTATAGAAAGGAGGTAAAAGTACAACATATGTCCTAATAAGGAAAAAGAAAAAAGAATTCTAGTCTCTTCAAGCACAGATAGGACCAACTGGAGTATACTGCCTAAAACAAATAGCAAAAAATCTTTTGCAGTGCTTGTGCTGAACCTGAACCATATACCATTCCCAATCAATTTTAAGCAGCCTGAAACCACCCTTATAATCAACCTTAACATACCTGAAGGTGGCAACGGTTATCATTTGGTCCAGTAGGTAACCGTGGATAAAGAGTAATAAGCAATGCAGCAATCGAACTGTTGCTGGTAGAAAATGTCTTCATGCCTCCACCAAGAAACAAGAAACCAATTGCTAAGCTCACCTAAAATCAGTGCATACTTACAAATAAATTAAGATGCCTAGAAACAAGCAAATTGGTTGAATTTATGTTAGTTAAACAATCAATTTTAGATTAATGCAAGCAAACATAATATACTTCATATCATGGAAGAAGTCCATCTTGGGTAGCACAGTGACTTACGACCAAGAAGCCATACCATACTAATATATTCTGGATTGTTTTTGGATGACGGGTTGGCCATATAGACATTCCTAATGTTCCATGAATGAAAAGGAAAAAGAATCATTTAACACTTCATGCTTCGATGGGTTTATAAGACCTCAATTATGCAGATTCAACGATGATATAGCCATTTAACATGGCAGTGGACAAGATGTTAACAGCTTGAACTATGTGATGATAAACAACATATACTTTCTTTAATAACAGGTGAATTGTAGAATCCATATGCATAAACCAACTACATATCTTTATCTTATACACTCAGAATACAATAAGTACTTTCAAACATAATTTTAAAGCTTATATGCACGAGGAAATCAAAAAAATAAGCACATTAGAGTTTCTTAAATCATAAAATCTGCTGGGAAAAAAGTACAGAATAAGCAGTTGATATTCGGTTGGATCCCTCACTATGACATGAGTAGAAACCTTACCACCATCTGGATACCATAATTAGCATGCCCATCTACAGAGCTCTGGTTGCGGAGAAACCTTAAAAGACGGAAAGTTTGTAAATGTCCAGAACCAGCCATAACCTGCTTTCAAAATGCCTCAGATGTCACCACTATTACTAGACAAAATTAGGCATAAGAAAATAATGATCAGATAGTCAATTTCATTCACCACAGACAAGGAGAGGACAATAAGGTGAAGGCATATCTCCAATGTGCCTCGATCAACATACTGAGATAAACCCTTGGGGAAGGTATTCCAGCTTGTAGTGGAAACAGGCTTGATCTGCAGCCATTAGAATAACTCATTTATCTCCCCAAAACAAATTGTACTCATTGAGCAGTATCATATTGTATGTAAGACCTCATTCAGAAAGTAGACAGCATATTCATACAGCAATTCCTGTGCACTTGCATCCTTTGTGCCAGCAAATCTCAACCCTGCCAACAATTAATCATAACAGATTTAAGATGGCCTCCCTTTTTTGGTGAGTGTTAAGGTTGAGAATATGCAAGACTAAACATAATGAATAACATATGAATCAGCAGAAATACCATACCAAGAGAAATACATGCCCCAGCTACTATATTGACATAAGCCTGGACAAAAGTTTCTAAATCCATTTCATCAATATCCACGGTATCATCTCTAAGGTCTTTGACACCATTTTTCACAATTTCAGGAATCTGGGACTGAATCCAATCTTTAGAGGGATGAATCCTGAAGAGGATAACCTTAAACTCAGATCTAAGGACTAGAAGCTTAAATACTGAATGATTCAATTGTTAAGACATAATTATTAAGTACATTACCTGCCCCACATTATCAAATTCCGAGCAATGACACGAAGCATTATAAAATCAGGCCTCACATATTGAAAATCAAAACGCGTTTGAGGGATTGTAAGCCTAGAAACAATCACCTCTGATTCACTCTGTCGTGTAAAATGGGAAAGGTGAGTAATTCAGATTTGTCATATACAAAAAATTGGGTATTCCATTTATATTTTTCTATGTTGAAAATTACCTTCAAAAACATTAGAGCAAGAGCTATTATAGCCCCAGGAGCAGCGACATCAACATTGACAGTGGTTCCGTCCATCATCTAATATACCAAAACAACAGATATCAGTTGCCTAGAGGAAACAAATCTTGTATATGACATTTTTTTCAAACACAAGGTTTAAAGTTAACTTCATTAAGTCAAAGATAGGTAACAAACCTGCCCAGTGCCTCGGCTGTGTTCATCCATTGACGCTGCAAGCAGGAGGGATCTTTCCTGATAGAAAATAGTTGGCAAAAGCAGAGAGAAAGAGAGAGAGAGAGAGGAGTTTCACTTCAGAAAATGTATAGAAAATCAAGGGAAAAAACATGTGGAAATACATCTTCCTTCCCAAGATAGTCATATGGGCAGATCAAGATGCTATAGTTCTTATTGTACAGAACTAAGAACTATGCTGCAAAAGCATTGATTATGAATCCATATCATCCACCAGAAGAAAATGCAAAAGAACAAAGCAAGTTTGAACTGGACAGCATACATTACGAATTTCCTTTCCACAAATATATTGGAATAGTCGATCAACCAGTGTATCCATAAATCCGAATGCGTCTTCCCCTCGGCCTTCATTTAAGATAGCAGTTAGCTAGGACAAAAACTTAAAGACATTCATTAATATAAAAGCCCTGAATGATCCATACCTAATGCAACAAGACCCAACGAAAAGCCTGCAGAAACAGAATAACCCTCCCTTTCAAGGACGTTGTCACCTCCACTTCTTCGGCCTATTTCACCCTGCAAGTAATAACACATAAGTTTAACCACAAGACATATGCTATACAATTAAGATTCTAGAGACAATGTAGAAACAGTCTAAAGGTGCTGCATATGTTTACAAAGATAGGGGCAAGCATTTGCATTATTATAACAAAATATCAAAGAATAAACCATATTAACCATGGGCGCACATTACCTACAATTATTGCATACAATTAACCAATTGTTAACCAAACACAATTCAGAATTGTGTAAGGTCCAATAAGTAACTCATACATATAAATGATGGACCCCTATATAATTCTTTGTTATGATTGGAAAATTGCAGATTAGAATAAAAAGATTTGTAGTTGAAATGCTCCCATTAACCATTGATGCTAATAAGCAGAATCCAACTTTACTTTTGTGGAAATCTAATCTTCATTATTACTTGATTGATTGGCTTTATCTATTTTAGTTAAGTCTCTTATTTTTAGAAAAAGAAGTGATTTGGGTAATTACACCAAATCCATTAGATATTTTTCTATTATCCGTAGAGAGTAAATTACTCATTTGATTAGCTGTTTTAATGCAAGAAAATCTTGGGTTTTAAGGCCAAGAATATTCAGTCTTTAGCCTATATATTTTCATGCAATTCTACTATTGTAATAAGAAAAATATAGAAGAATAAAATAGTTTTATTCTACAGATTTCTTCAATTTTCTACATAAAAACTCAACTTCAACAATCAAAACTCATGCATAAAAATTGATTAGTTAGTAACCTACCAAAACTTCAAAACAATTGTTTTTTAAGTGGAAGCTTCATCATTGACCAACAAACCATAGACTAATGCAAATAGTTGTAGTTACCAGAAATCAGTTGTACAAAGAAAGTGGAATGTAAAGGATATATAACATGTGTATGTGTGTGTGTGTGTGTGTGTACACACTCATTCATTATGTATGTATATATCCATTTGTATATATGTATGTTAGTATGCATTTCAAATATAGTTTTGAATTTTTTCCCAACTAGTAGTCAGGAAACTTGTTGACCTACAATTATAAGAAAAACACCATCATCTTAGTTTGATTAGCAAAAGAACTATAAGGGGAAACAACATACCAATAATGTTTGCATTGTTTGGGGATGTGCTGATCCTTCAAAAAGAAGCCCAACTGACATTAGTGCTGCAGTCTGTAGATCCACAAAAAGTTGTAGGAATAACTATTTTAAAGAATAGATAAAAATAAACATATAAGGCAACTTTAATGTTCATATAAAGAAGCTCAGACAACAATATTTTTTCACTACTCACTAAAGTTGCATGTGCAAGGTTTATTTCAGTTCAAATGTCAATGCTGGCAATCCGATGACAAATATAAATGAATCTGTGTATAAATTCCTCCAGCATATAGGTAAATGATATAGTGAGAGCAGTGGTAAATGATATAGTGAGAGCAGTGCAATGTCTTACCTGCAGCAATGTTGGTAGCTCCAACTCCGGAAAGGAAGATGGATGTTGAGCAGGTATATGCACATAAAGGCACTGTGTAGGGTAGAACCATTATTCAGGTCAAATAATTGGTAGCAGATAAATGGTGGAAGAATGTTATATTAACAAAAAACCTTGGGTACCTCAGCTTATAAACAACAAGAGATCAAGGTAGAAGCACATGTTAAAGCTCAAACGAGTATATATTATTACCTTTGATATTGCAGGTTGCATGGTCCCCCTATAAGAAGCTGCCAGGCCAAGCATTAAGCCTACAGTTGTGCTTTCATGTTCCTGTTGGTGAAAAACATCAGTTAAGTATCTTAAAACCTAATGAAAAGAAAAGCTATTTGAGTATTCAATGTTTTTTTATCAAAAGTAATAAGCCTATTACATGCTGTGATTAAAAGGCTTCCACGTCAGTGATTACAGCTATTGAGATACCAGAAATCACAAAGCAAATGCACTTACATTCAGGTCATTTCAAAATTATTCTGAAACAAGATTTTTCACTTTAAAATTCTTTCTTTCTTTCGGAAAATGCATTTAGTCAATACTGATTTCTCCCCTTCTTTTATATTGAGAATTCCAGAACAAGACACAGGATCATCACATAACTAATGATGTTGTGCACAACCAATCAATTGCATGAAGAAAGTGTAAATGAATAACCTGTGAAAAATATTGGTATATGTCTGTAATAGTTAAAACACGTAGAAATCCATGTAATCCCAGAGCAAGGAGAAGTCCAGCATGAACTACATTTGGTTCCTCAGGCTTGTTATATACTATCCATGTTCTTGATACTTTTCCCTGTAAAAGTTTAAATGCATTACATAATAATTCAGGACAAACAAGACCAAAAAGCACGCATGCATATACCACATAATACATTAGCACTAAGACAGCTGAAGCAACAGAAAATGAACCTAGATAGAGCATAGACTTTCAAATCGACATAAATAAGAACATACAGTCTCAAATTTCGGGAGGTACTTTTAACTATATATTTGTGAGATATTATATAAACCTGAAGTGGGGCCAGCCTTAACCCAGCAGCAACAGCATTGTGGAACTCTGGCCATGATTTAAGTTCTTGTATGTTCCTTATGTTAGGATCAAGATTAACCTATCAGTGCAACAAATGTAGACAATGAATACAAAAAAGAAAAAACACTGTGCAAATGATGCAAAGGAGAGTAAGGATGAGAGCATTATTATACAGAGTTTCTGTGGCTAAACACAAAATCTTAACCCAAGCTTCCTACAGTCAAAACATAATAGGCAATAAATCTTGAAAACATAGAGCAAGAATTATATTCCAAATACAATAATATTTTGCTGAAAGTTTCCATTCAAAATTGCCATAATTGATAATACAGTTACTCATGCAAAGCGAAACTTGACAGCATATGTGATATCACCCAAAGAATAAATGCACGTGAAAAAGAAAAGAAATAGCAATGAACTGAAGCAAGAATTTTGAATGAACCTACAGTAGCATTTTGTTGGGCAGGCAACCGACCTGCTAAAACAAGCTTTGGGACAGTAAAGGCCTACATAAAGTTGCAAGAGATTCCATCAAAAAAGGTAGTGTCTAACTTTGAGTAATCAATTTCATAAAATAAAAAATCAACTGATGAAAATAGATGTAAAAACACAAAGCATGAGTACCTCTGTTAAAAGAGTATAAATAGTTGCAAGAGTAAATGCCCCACGGCCAAGAGGAAGAGCAGTAGTCCTTTGTGCAAGCTGCCAGAGCTGAGCCTGTACAAACAAAACAATAAAGCAACATAGTAGTATGTAATCTGCATTGAGCCATGTGTCCAAAGAAACTAGCCGCCATATTATTTCTCTTCTAAAAGGATGGGTAACATGTAAGAGAGAAGAGAATACCAAACTAGGTCAATACCATTCTGTAAGCTGTTACTGCATTATTCTGTCAGAGATTCATGATAAAATCTTAAGCCTTCTTACACATTATCACTATCTCCTTGTAAAGAAATTATCAGGGACGTTAAAAAATGGAAGAATAATGTAGGTTACTGCATTCTGCCTGTGTTAAGAATGGTGATCTAAGAACATATAGAGAAGCATGTCGTATCACACATTGTCAGACCAATTTATTAGCTAACAGTTAAAAACAAAGCTACAATACGCTGGAGGGAAAAGAACTAACTATACAACATTCAAACCAAGCAACGAAAGTAGCATACCTGTTGGAGTTCCTGATCAGAGGCACTAGGGTTGACAGATGTTTGAATAGCCACAGGTCTTGCAGAGCATAGAAGACGCCTAACCTAGTAGCAGTGACAGTGGCAAGTTGGAAGAGACAAAAGAAATTTCAAGAACCATATTTACATTTTCCATAATAATTAAATAAAAAAGATCCATAAACATACAACAAGAAATACGAACAACAATTGAAGGAATATACAGCACTTTGACATTATTATTCAAAATAATGGACCAAAACAGACCTCATTTAATCGTAGATCCCGACCATAACGCAACTGGTTGCAACAGCTGAATATGTTCTCCATGCCATCTGCCATTGATCCATCAATGGAATCTGTATCCTCTAATCTGGTGCTTTCCAAACCGATGGTATCAGATACTGTTGAAGGAATGGTTACAGGATGCAAATGTAGCATGTAAGGTGTAGACATAGAGACCAAATTCATATTTGTTTGTGTTTCAAGTTCCTTAAATTTGCATAAATGTGCCAAACAAGATAAAGCCAAGTCCTCTCGACCAAGAAGCACATATGCAGCTGCAGGCCAGTCAGCAGGAGGAGATTCCCGACACTTATCCAAAGCCTACGAAACACAGATGCATCAGTCAAGAAACAAAAAGTTATTTAACAGCTTATACAATGAGACAGACTTTTAAGAAGTTCCATTCTCTTAATTTATCATTAAAAATCACAAATCTGATAAGATCCTTTCGGGGGCAACATCGAAGTTTCTTCTCTAAGTAACAGGACAAAGAGACATCACATAAAGGAAGAATGATTTCATAATGGAGGGACCACAACGAAAATGTAGAAGTGCAACAATTAAAATCAAAGCATCATCATGGCTGAGAATGAATAACAAATCTATTTAGTATGAAAAACATATTAACATACAAAGACCAGAATGAACAATAATAGTGATTGGTAATATTTACATTGAACATTACTAACCTAGTATTCCTTTTTTATTATACTTTTACAGACACTAGCACTAAAATCATTATCTTCAAGCCTTCACAGAATTTAATTTAAAGATTCCATGCATTATGAGTTACTGGAGCTTACATGTCGAAGAGGAAGAGATACACCAGAAGGCAAAGAATCCAACTCTTTCAATCCAAATTTCTCCCCAACCATTGCCAACACTGTGAGCTCCTCATTAGAACAAAATGATCCAGAGGCAATGTTGCAGCTAACACCAGATGAAAGCTTCTTTCCTATGAGTTTAGCACCACATAATAAACTGTAAAAAGAGATGATTTTCCTTGTCCAGCCCACCACAGAACTTCCATCTTTACAAATTACAAGTGGAAGATTGTTAGCATTATCAGGATTACATCCATGTAGCAAACAATTTTCCAGCCATCTGAATAAACTGAAAGGAGTTTTCCTGGACAAAGACTTTGCACCCATTCTGACTGTCTTGCAGAGAACAGGAAAATCACGGACATAATGATCCAAATAGCATTCTTCACCCAAGAATTTTGCAATATTACACAACAGAATTGCCAGAAGCTCCAAATCCCTTTTAGAAATTTGCACCAAAAAACACAAAATCAGAGATATTTTTGCAAACTACTGATGTAAATAAAAAAACATGATCAGTAAATATGAACAGCCACTACATTATAGCCAACTTCAAGTTCTCAGATTAATTCAAAATTTCTGCAACACTTAACCTCACAATTATATCAGAACAGAAATCTTGTCCAAATTCTTTAGAGAATAAATCATGATCCCTATTATAAGAACTCTTGTCACAAATCATCTAGTTACTAGGACATTATTCAATATCATTTAACGTAGTAGTATTTTAAAATTTTTCATGGAACAGGGATTATCGAAGTAACTGCATTGAAAAAAATTGCTGTCAAGACAACAACAAAAAAAAAAAAAGCAATAAAAAATAAACAACAGAGACAAAGATTAGTTGTAAAAAGTCTTTACAAACTAAAGCATGTGAAGAAACATTCTTCACATGGATAGGATTTAGATTTACCTTCCCCGGAGATTATCCATTTTCAAACTTTCATAAACTGCATGCAGAGAATCCAAACTCTCCATCAATAGATCAGAGTAAATTGATTTTTCTGAACTTTTTGTACCATCTATATTTGATCTCGTGAAATCCAATCCTGGCTTATCAAGTGCTGTTATAGAAGCCAATTCAATCATAGAGTTTATTTTGAAGTAGTTCTTGTGAAATTTGCTATTAAGAAGAAACTCCCAAGATGATTTTGGAATCTCTTGAGAAACTACAGATGACTTCTTGCACATTTGCATGATGGTATCACAAAAAGAGTTCCATTCTGAATCAACAGTAGAATTACCCTCTGACAAGTAGCCAGAATCACCATCTCCCCAAAGAAAAACAAGAAAATGGTTATAGAAACTCGGACTGAGCCCCTCAGCCAATGCTGAGATGGAATCATTTGCCAACGATGATGAAGGACTTCTTCGTAGTGCACATCGAAACATCTGCATATACATGGCAAATAGAAGCCGTTAAAGCTTATAACTAAGACATAAGCAAGAAACTTTTATAGATTGCAATGCGGAACAACTAATTTTTTTTGGCCAATCAGTACAACTAATTCAAGGGCATCCAAAATTGTCCCTAGTATAAAACTATAAGCACTTGTAATATTAGTAGAAACAGAAAGTAAAAGCTTCATTTACAAGGGCCAAAAAGGTCATGCAATAGAACAAATAAATAAATAAAAATAAAACCACACACTTGTCAAAGAAATAATGACATATTGAATAACACAAGTAGAGCACTTGATGATAAACTAAGAACATAAGTTACTACCTGCCAATTATTTACTTTCACATTGATATGCGCCTCAACGGCATCAGCGAGTCCCACAATCTTCAGGTCATGAGAAATCGATGCCGCTTCTAAGAATCCCAAATTATGGGAGGGACGACCTTTGCCCAAACATGGAGGCAGCAGATACCTGCAAAGGCATTGCTTCCCTGACTGCATTTACAGCACAAGTAGATTATGAACAGCTGGCAAAACAATAGTCAATCAATCTTTTATTGATGTTAAATCAGGAATAGAAGATAATACAATCAAAAGATTAAAGATGAAAGCAGAAGAAAATTATTAAACGATTTACTTTCCCTGGAATTGGGCATGAATGACTTATGTGCATCTAGGCTGTACTCACCTACTGTTCAAAATTTGTACAAGACATAATAAAACTGGAGCCTTAAATGTAAGATTGGCTTCAGGGATATATCATATTGTATAATTGGCATTAAGAAACTGACTTATCTTGGAGTACCATTACCTCTATTTGATTGAAAGTTCACAAATATTTTCTTATTTATTATTGATTGTTGGGCTTTTATCTCCCAATTCAAGGAATGTTAGCTGGTAGCCACCATACTTCTTAGAACCTAAAAGACCAAATTCGAGTTTCAAGACCCAAGCGAGCCCAACTTCCCACATACATTCAATGACCCAATACCTACATAAATGAAACATTTAGACTTCATCCTCTTCTTCTTGCTTCAGTTATCTTACCAAACTATGCCCTCACCTGTCCATTAACGCTATATCTCTCACTCCCCTTAATCCCTATCGCATATCAGCTCATTTCAAAAACTGAGATCAAAAGGCTTGAAAACCAAGAGCCACTGCATAATCCATCATGGGACCCAAACACCAGTAGTAGTTTTGAGGAACATAATTTTGCAACACGATATGGAGATCACTAGAATAGAAAGGTCAAGGCAAGGAGGTAAGATGAACTTCCAAATGGACAATACATCCAGTAAAAAGTGGAAAACCTATCTCAGCAAAAAAAAAAATTTTGAGCTTCCATGAAAAATTGAAGCAAGGGTTACAAGCAAAGAAATAACTAACTGCATGTTAGCAAGATTGAAGAAACTACAGAAAGACCGTAGCAGTATCATAAAATATCAGCAATAGGAAACGTGCAAGAGACAAAAAAATTACTTTTGCTAGAAAAAGTATAAAAATAATAACAAAGAACTGGCTATACAAATAATAAAAACCAGACTATAACTTAAGGTAAAAAGCATGAAAAGGGAAGAACTTACATAAAGGAGTAATATATTTTCTGGTGCCAAAACAATGATATCAGTATATGGCAATAGTCCCACCTTCACTCTGGTAAAAAAATCAGAGAAAATCATACCTAAGTATCATAAAAAATCAGCAACTTAAAATAAAACAAAAGCAAAGGTAATGATACCTGGGTCGTGTCACAATGACAGGAGCAGCAGCAATTGCAGGTATGCTCCAGCTCATATCAGGTTTAACATCATATAGAATCTCGTTATTTATTTCAACAGTCTGAAGCCTTAAAGACAGTAACTTTTTTTGTTCTAAGAAAAGAAGACAAATTACATGAGCTGCATCATCATCTGTTGCAAGAAAAACCTGGAAACATATGAGGCCACTAGTTAAATACAGATAGCTAAATCATCAAATGCCATAAAGGAAACAGCACCATAAAAATAAAAATAAACTTCAAAGAATGTGGATGAGAAGCCAGTGGGATAGGAAGAACAAGAATATGTAAAATAGATGTAACAAAAGTTATTCCTAAGAAAGGAATATAAAAACAACAAACTAAGTTGTTTCCTACTATATGTTATGGGATCAGCTATATGAATCATATTGCACCATCCTACTCTACTTCAAGATCATATCATCCATAAGCTAGTAAAGTAACATCTATCTTTATAGTTTCGACATATTTCTTCCTTCGTCTTTCTCTCCCTCTCTCAACATGGCTATCATCCATTAAATCACACCTTTGTACATGGACGCATTTACAGGTATATATAAAAAAAAAAAAAAAAACCTTCATTGAAGAGAATACTTCCTATAACAGAGACGATTGAATGCATGCATTTCCATTACCATAAATGAAAATTGGACCAGAGAGGTCAAAGAAGTTCATATATGATATACCTACCAAGGCTACTGTTCCCACACATCATGGCAAAGAAATTTTCAAAAGTTGAAACACATGGTGTTTAGCATATCTCCAAACAATTCTTGTTACCAAATAAAGCAAATCCATCCAAATAATCAATTCAAAAGGAAGTTTTTGAAAAAGAAATTTGTGAACCTAAGATGCATTGAAATGGACTATAATACAAGAATGTTTGGCAGCTGAAGGCTGAAGGCTGAAGACCAGTATGACTAACTTTTCCTCTCTGGAAAGAAAGAAGCAGGCAGACTAGGCACCTATCTATTTAACCCAATCTGATTTTCCAAGCAGACAGCTAAACTCTTACCAAAAACATTAGCCGCAACTTTCTGGATGACTTTTTCTAACATATAGAAAAAGATTGTCAAGTGTCATACAACAACAAACATCTCCTTCGAGTGTTCAAGAATTTTACAACACACACATTTACCATAGTTAACCAATTAAAAAAGGAAAAGTCATCAAGAAATAGAGCTAATGATGACACATATCAAGCACCTTAGAAGCAGCTGTATGAGCACCCTTTCCCTGCCATATTCTACGGAAGCAAAAGCACTTTGGTAATACACCAGCAGGAACTGTAGCAGATAAACTAGCATTTTCCACTTCAAGACTAGAATTAATAACTTCAGCTACCCAAACTGAATGCTGCATTTTAACTGCATACAAAGTCACAAAGGCATAAATAAATGATATAGATGGAACATATCTTCACTCCCAATTTTTTTTTTTTTTAAAAAGAAGAAATAGTAGCAGGGAAAAGTATTAATCACACAAGAGTTAAATGTTAACCTTTATTATATGATGCCATTAGAGGAATTTGATCACCGGTCCAAATTGTTCTTTCATCAAAATCCCTCATTATGTTCAGTTTTCCTCTTTCTTCAATGCAAATTGACTGCAAATTATAATTTTAACTCTAAATGTAAAATCAAATATCAAAAAGGCTCAAAATGAAGAATCAATGTTATTGAATGTACCTACACACAAGCATCTTAATGACAGGAATTTATGCAAAATTTCAAAATAAGATGCATTCCATTACACACCTGTGGTTCTTCCAATAGATCTTTCAGAATTAGATGTGAGGATATTGAGCTTGATTCTCCCTCAATAAGATGATCATATGCGGTCAGAAAACTAAAATTATGTTGTGTGCTGTGCCTAATTTCTGTTCTATTATGAATTATATCACGTGAACCTAGTGAAGGGCTTGAATATGAAAAAGGGCCATGTGTTACTGAATTTCCTTCAGCCACCTGCTGGAGCAACAGTCCAAACGGAAGAGACCATATAGATATGATGGAACAAGGAAGCGGAATGGACACTACTTCACCTGTTATACAAAACGAAAGCATTGGGAAATCAGTTTCATTCTGCAAAAAGAAATCAGGCTTGAACTAATACTCTGAGAGTCTGAATTCAATAAGCCAAAATGAACTCGATGAAAAAAGTATTCCTAGGAAGGAATAAACCAGTTTAATAATAAAGATATTGGCTCCCCTCTAGTGGAAATAAGCCATTTAATCTTCAGTTATTCTTCAACAGTAAAGTGAGAGATAGAAAGAGTGAATGAACCACACTCTAATGCTTACCTTATTCTTTTGTGAAAGACACTTTAATGCTTACTTAAGAACAAAGAATGAACAAAGTAGATGAAAACACACCATTATAAAAGAATTCACATCAACTATGGTTTATTGTATACAATTATGAAATTAAAACCATCCACAACTACAAGGTCCATGCTCCATACAAGTACTACATGAACCCTAACATTATGAGTGCTTCAGATTGAACCCTGGTAGCACTACAGTCAAAATAATTGCAATTCTTTTGCCTAGGGCTTCTTCGTTGGATTAATATTAAGTAAGTGCAAAAATCACAAGATTTTTTGAGGATCGAATTTTCATCTACAATGCTTACCAGATGTATTATAGATTGTTAAAGAACCAATTTGTAAGACACAGAGAAGAGCTTCGAAAATGTCACCCATACGGCACCAGCATGCCTAAAATTTAGGTCAAATTGTTGTCAAAACAAATTCCATTCAGTTAAAAACTATCAATTTCATATAGCTAAAACATAAATTCCACGATCCATTAATCGTTTAACAAACTCACCATGATTACTGGAGAAGGTAGGGTAAATCTCTTAAACACTCTGGAACCAATGCTCCAAATTATACTGTTGCAGGCAAATTTAGATAATTGTTATCGCTAAGTTCAAACTTACAAGAATTTAAAGGAAAAGGAGTCGAATTGATTACTTTAATTCAAAACTTGATTGCTTCAATCTTGTAAAATAAATGCAAGGTGAAATTATTTACCGGTTGCCTCGAATGAAGAGCTCGTGATCGCGGCGGTCACTGAGAGCGGCAACCGAGGCGTCATTACAGAAGTTGTCATCTCGTTGTCTCGCGATTTCTGGATCGAAGAGGAAATAATCGTAATTATCAGTGGAATTGTCTGGCGGTTTTCCATCTAGTGCCTCGGCGATTAATCCAAACGGCTTGAACTCGCCGAGTACGGTGAGTTGGCGAACCCCGATGGACATCTTTTGAGGAGTGAGTTGAGTCGATGAGACAATTAGTAGTTTCAGTTGAGTGAGTGAAAAGTGGAAACTGAAATAAGTTCGCATTGCTTTTTCAATGGGAATTTAAGAATGTATCTCCCGCTCTTTTTTGTTTTTTCCAGTCCAAAGCTAAACCCTAGAGATTCTTCCGTTTGGATGCTAGGAATGCTGTTATCCTTGGTTGGGAGCAGAACAATCCTGCGCTGGCGCAGTAGAAGAAAAAGACATCTTTATTCCTCGATCAGAAACTTAAAGCAACAAAAATAAACAAGAATAAAAAACCAATGAATGCTTGGAATGCTATTATCCATGGATGGGAGTAAGGTTGGCAACGAGTTGGGCGGGATGAGTTTTTGTTCGTTTCGAATCTAATTCGATTTTGTAATCATAAAATTTGAATTTGATTTAATTCAAAAAAATTTTTATTTTTTAATATTCAAACTTGACTTAATCTGATATTGATAAACAATATTCGATTTGATCCGATCCGAAATTAATAAAATATTTTTTAAAATATAAATATATAATTATATATAAATAAAAATTTTAAAAAATAATTAAAAAACTTTTAAATATAATATCGAGTCAGATTTGCTTAAAACCCAAATACGACCCGACCCTGATTTTTTTTTAATAATACCCAATCTAAAACCTTATTTAAAAAAAAAATCAACTCTATAAAATTGGATTGGGTCAAAATCCATCGGACTTGAATTGAGCTGCCAACTTTAATTGGGAGAAAAATTACACTGCGATTGATGCAGATATCTTTATTTTTTAATATAAACTTAAAAAAATAATAAAAAAATATACTAATATGATTAAAAATATATAAAAATAGTACAATTCAAAATTTAATATATCATGATATAATTAAAAAATATATAAATAACAATTTAAAATTTTTTTGGTAACTTTAAAATTTTAATAAATCATGACATAATGATAAGTACAAATATAATAAAAATAAAAATAATACGATTTAAAATTTTAATAATTATTATATATAAATTTAATAAAAATATATATTTCATATTTTTATATTAAAATAATTTAAAATATTATCAGTTATAAATGTTATGACACGAATATATAAATGTTGTTTGATCAAAATTCAAGATTTGTATTTAGGGATGACAATAAATCAAGTTGGGATGAGTTTTTGCTCGCCCTGAACTTGACTCTATTTTATATTCATATTACAATAATTTAATTTGACAATTTTTTTTATATCCGATCCGATATTTTATAAATAATATTTGATATGATTTGAAATTAATAAAATATTTTTTTAATATAAATATAAAATTAAATATATATAATATATATAATCAAATAAATAATTTAAAAAATAATTTTTAAAACATATACTAGATTGAAACATGACAGATATGTTTAAAACTCGATCATAACTCAACCCTAACTTTTTTGCATCATTACTCAACCCTATCCAAAACCTAATTAAAAAAAAAAAAAAAAACCCCATGAAATTGAGTCTTATCGAAATTCACCTGGTATGATTGAACCACCATCTCTACCTGCATTAAAAATTCATAATTTACACCATAATTGTTAATGAAATTAAAAATTAAAAATTATTAAATATTATTTTTAAAAATTTTAATAATTATTATATATAAATTTAATGACAAAATATATTTTGTATTGAAATATTATAAATGTTATGACACGAATATATGTGTTGTCCGATTGAAATATTATAAATGCTATGACATGAATAGATGTGTTGTCCGACCAGATTTCAGGACTTGTGCTAAAAGGCCTAAAAGATCATCTTTAATTCAGAATTTAAACTATAAATGTTAACGAAATTAAAAAAAAAAATTAGGACCAAATCTGTTGGATATCATTTACTATCTAATACTAATAATTATATAAACCAAAACCAAATCTCACCAAACACTATATTTTCTTTTGCCCTAGAAAGAAATTTTAACTACAATTGATATAAGTAGTGTAAATAGGAAAAAAAATATGATTTCTTTTAATATATATAAAAAAAAAAATTTGGACAAGTTTAAACTTTTATATAACTTCTTCTACCTACGGTAGATTAACTAGTAGAAACTATATTTAAAAAAATTTTATCATTGTTATACGAACTTTCATGAAAATGGGGCATGCTGTTATATTACCATCACTAGGTTATTGTTGCTAGATTGATCCAATCGCTTTTTCATTTGAATTCGTTTATATTTGCAAAAAATTTATTTAATTATAATTTATTTATTAAATCGAATAAAAAGGTGTCGTTACAAACATAAATTGAATTCAAACGCTTCTAAAAATAATCGAACAAATTACAAACGTTAATTTATTTATAGCCCTACTCGAAATTAACAAAGGAAAAGAAAGGTAATTACTGTACGTACTCATTTAGTCATTACTACACATGCATATCCATTAATACAAAGCACACAGCAATAATTAAAGAGAAAACACACTGGTCGACACAGCCGGTTTTTACATATCAACTGGTTCTGTTGTGACTTGAAAAACTACAAAAGAAACAGTGAAATAAACATTTTCATTGATCATTATTAAAAGATAAGTTTCCTACCGATGACTAGGTACATCAGCTTTTGGTCCTGAACTTGGACTCATCAATGGGAATCCCCTCTTCAGCAGCACCTTCTCCACCAGGCTTATCATTGTTGCTGAGACCACCTTTGCGGCCCATTTCCTGGTGCCCTTCTTTCCCCATCTGCTGCTTCCTTGTCTCCCCTCCTTCGTGCCTCCCTTCATAGCAAAAAAAGAAGAGATGGATAATCAAAACGCTACTACTTCGAAAGGAAAACTGATTACTGTTGTTATTATTTCCTTCAGCTAAGTGTATCTGGGCTTCCAATCTTTTGCCACGAGTTCCACCAGGAACCATTGTCTCTCCTTGCCTGGCCCTGGCATCAAGCTCAGCTTTTTCCTCTTCTGGGGCGTTTTTTTATGGCTTCAAGCTCTGGCTGGTGTTGCTTTGATGCCATTTTTTTTTCTTGAATTATTCCAAGCTTTTTTGACAGACAAATGCTTTTGCTAGTCGTGCACGATTGAAACGGTATGGTCAGTGGTAAGGATGGCATCGGGTCGGGATCGGGGCGGGTTTTGCTCGCCCTGAACCCGACCCGATTTTTTTGCTCATCAAACTCGACTCCGATCCGACCCGAATTATTTTAATATTCGACCCCCGATCCCGACTCCCGACAATATGTAAATCGTACCCAATCCGACTCGACCCGAAATTAATAAAATATTATTTTTTAAAATATAAAATATTATTTTTAAAATATAAATATTTAAAAATATCATTATATAAATATATATATAAATAATTAATTAATTATTTAAAAAATATTTTTTTAATAATATCGGGTCGAATTTTAGGCATACCCGAATCAACTCGACCTCGATTACTACTTAAATTTATTCGATCCAATCCGAAATTCAAAATTAAAAAAAAAATTCGATCCTATAAAATCGGGTCGGACCAAAACTCGTCGGAAACGGATTTGATTACCGTCCCTATTCAGTGGTGAGATGGGGTGAGAATTTTATAATGGGAGTACAGAATGACGGGCTGTCACTTTAAATGACGCCTGCTAGGCTACGTGGCAGAAAGGGAAGTGGATTTTATGCCACGAAGGTGGGATGGGACAACTAGAACGACACGAGTCTTTTGCATGTGCTCGTATTTGTTCATTACAGTATTTTTTCAAGAGTTTGGAGAGTTTATATTAGATAGATTGTCGGTATTTAAATTTTATATTTTTTAAAGTTTTTTTTTTAGAAAAATTCTTTTAATGCTGATCTAATAATTAAGGATGTAGTGTTAATTAAAAATTTTTAATATGTGTTAATATGTTATTAAATTTTTATATTATATCAATAAATTGATTGATAAAATTAATCTCAATATGATAAATAAAAATTTGAATATTAAACTGATAATTTATTTTTTAAAATATTAAATTAATAAAAAAAACACAAGGATCATTTTTATATTTAATCTTTTTATATATATTCAATCAAAAGATGTTATCGTATTATTAAAATTTTAAAATAAATAAAAAATAATATTTTTTAAAAATTTATTAATTAATGAAATAATATCATTTGATTTATTTTATTAATAAAATATTATTAATTCACTGATAATATGTAAAGCTTCAAATTTAAACCCTTCTTTTAAGCCCCTTGATTAATTATTCAATCTTCATTATAAATAGAAGTTCTTGTTGTTTTTGGCCAAAAAATTTCCTTTTTAAGACTCCAATTGCAGTAGTTTCTATCAATGAGAAGATGGCATTCCAATTTGTAATTAGGAATTTTTTAAAAGCATAAGAAAAATTGTCAAATTTATGCAAAACTAAAAGGTAATTATGTTAAATGATTCATTCACTTACGTAGGATTTCAATTTCTAATATTTATAAAGTTTTTTTTTTTTATTTCTCTTAAACAATAACCTTAAAAAAAAAGTGATAAAAAAAATCAAGAAACCATTGGTTTCTCCTGTAATACATTTTTTTTATTATAATTCAGAGGGAGATTCAAATTTTTTATTTTAATAATAAAACTTATATTTTACTTTGGAATATTTAAACAATTTTTTATAAATAAATACTCTCATTGGTATGTAATATATCATTGTTACAAATAAAATCAGGCTTAATACTTAAATACGTTGATATATAAAAATATGATTATAAATAAAATTTAAATTTGTTATTTTAACAATAAAACTTATATTTTATTATGAAATAATATTCAATTAAATCTTTGTATGTATTAATTATAATTATAATTTTTATTTTATTATAATCCATTAAATCTTGAAAATTATGAATAAAGCAAAATGTTTAAAATAATATTCCCTCAAATATTGATAATCTAATTCATCTAAATAAATTTAAATAAAAGTTTTCTATAAATTAAAATCATTAGAATAAAAAAGATTTTAACAAAAAATTAAACTTTTATAGTTATAATTTTTTTATTTATAATAAAATAAAATTTTAACAAGAAAACTTATATTTTATTATGAAATAATATTCAAATAAATCTTTGTATGTATTAATTATAATTAAAATTTTTATTTTATTATAATCCTTTAAATCTTGAAAATTATGAATAAAGCAAAATGTTTAAAATAATATTCCCTCAAATATTGATAATCTAATTCATCTAAATAAATTTAAATAAAAGTTTTCTATAAATTAAAATCATTAGAATAAAAAAGATTTTAACAAAAAATTAAACATTTTATAGTTATAATTTTTTTATTTATAATAAAATAAAATTTTCATACAATAAACTACATTTTTATTTTTATTTTTAAGTAAAATTAAAAAACTTATTTAAATATTATCCATTTTATTATTCAATCAAAGAATTAACTTTGAATTCTTTTCCTAAATATTCCCTTTCTCCTTTACTGATCTTTAAATTAAAATGCAACCACCAATTTTTTTTTTTGGAGATAATGTCTCCAAAACAACATGATTTATCATTCTAATTACCAGTTATTATCCTTTAGTCTATATAAACTCACATCTATAATATTCTTTTTATTTATTAAAAGTACTTTTATTTGCAATATTTACTATATAAGTAATTATTTTAAAATAATTGATTACGTACGTACCAAAAAGAAAATATTCAAAATTTTCGACTTTTTTTTTGCCAACAAATTAGTACATATTAATTTGATACATCAAAAACAAACTAAGAGGATCTAAAAAGAAAAAAAAAATGAGCTTTCAACACCTTGAAACAGATAAAAAATATATCATATAAAATATTAAAATTTATATATTTATATTATATTTTACAATTATATAATGCATAATCATTATTAACACAAAAAAATAAATTTTTTTAATTTTATTATAATTTATATAATTATTGTTAATTTTTTTAAAAATATCACATTTGTCTTTTTTATTTTTATTGTATTTATTATATAGTATCATGATGTCATCTTTAAAGCACAGTTAGGTCTAGCCTAAAGATAAGCTCGACCCACCAACAGGGTTGGAATGTTATATCCTCTGCCTTGTCTTGAACTTGTTCGCATCGATCGGAATCCCTTCTTCCACGGCATGTTCCCCGCCGGACTTATCATTGGTGCTCAGTCCACCTTTACGGCCCATTTCTTGGTACCCTTACGTTCCTATCTGTTCCGTCCTCGTCTGCCCTCCCCGGCTCCTCCCTAAACGCCGGCCACGTGACAAGTTTTTATATATAGTATTCAAAAAGCTTCATACAAAAATTTTAATTACCTTCAGCTAGGTGTTCTTGAGCTTCAAGGCTTTTGCAACCGGTTCCGCCAGGGACAACGGTCTCTCCTTGACTAGCCCTGCGATCAAGCTCCTCTCTTTGCTGGTGGGAAGTCATGGTTTCTTATGATATTGGTGCGATGGGGATGCCGGAGCCACGACGGGAAATATATATAAAGGGTTAATCCGTATGAAGTGATCGGTTCACAGGCTATCGTTTCCAATGTCGTTGCCACGTAGTGGGTTGTCTGGCGAGTTCAGGAAACAGGTTGTGACGCACAAACCTCACCGTCGGATAATAGAATGACGCAAGTATTTTTTACTAATAAAATAATTATTCTTATTTTATAAAAATTAATAAAAATTATATAATTAGATTTTAAATGATTTATTTATTTTTGATTTAAAATTTAATCTAAATTTAATATATAAATTCGATATTCGAATTTAATTTAAATTAAAAATAGGTTTAATTCAAATAAGTATTATAATTTTAAATTAATTTTTGATTTTTAATTTTTTAAAATTTATTGACTGATTTAACCAAAGAACAAGAAAATCGAGCCGACCAACAAATGATATCAAATTAAAGAATATGGAAAATGGAATGCTTCTCATAAGGTCCCGTTACGGCAAGGAAAACTAATAGTAAGCAACTAATATTTGATCAATCTTTGCATGAAGAAAAGATGTTGAATAATTGTGTGTTGAAATTAATTAAAATATTGCTTACATGTGAGATAAAGAATACATGGCACAATTTGAAAGTGATGTCTAAAATTTTTCCATAATAAATTAGTTGTCCATAGAAAGAATAAACTTTCTCGTTAAATTTATTTAAAAATTAAATTACTCGTCATAAATTTATAATCTGATCTAATATTAAACATTAAATTTTTATGTTTCACACGTCGAATCTGCAACAATTTCGCTTATTTTCTATTATCACATTCTAACTATGTCTTATATTCGATTGACCACTTGTATTTTAATTTTTTTCATTTATTTGAATATTCTATGATTCTTTTTTCTTCAAATTTGGTAAATGCATAAATTAGCCAGTTTTGTTGGACCAAATTTAGAATAATTGTCTTTCTATAAATTGTATCTAATGTCGACCGACAACGGCCGCAATAAGGTTTTATTTTTTTTAGTGTAAGTGCAAATTTAATATGGAAACAGCCAGCTTTCAAAAATTGTAAAAGTCAGTAGATTTACTAAATAAAATGTCCAATGGAACAGTTCAAGATGCTCGGACCATCTAGTGATTGGAATTTTGAATTTGAATGAACAACTACTCATCTAATTGGCATATTCTTCGCAATTTTAGGGAGGTTTGAATTTTAGTGTATCACAATTAAATTTATTATATTATTAATTGAATTTAAATATCAATTTTAACAAAATTTATTTAGTATAAATTTTTTTATAAATTTTTTTCATCATAATTATAATAACTTTTATTATTTTTTTAATCTCACAAAAACTAATTTTATTGTCTATTCAAATTGACCTTTAATTCTCAAGCTAACATGTTTCTCTTTCTTTTATAATATTCTAAAATTATAAAATTATAGTAAAAATGTATACATAACATACTTCCAACTCATAATCAATTTACACATTGTTTTCCATGAAAATTTCCTTTTTTTCTTTGTACATATTTATTTTTTTCTTGAATTTTCTCTATTTTGTTTTAACAAACTTTATTCTTTCTCTTTGTAGCAAATATTTTTTTCCTTTGAATAATAAAAACATCTTTATTTATAAAAAAAAAAATGCTCTTAGTTACTTGTCATTAAAGCATGAATTTGATGACATTTTTGGGCTTATTTTTTTATCTGAAAAAGTTAAAAGATAGGATAACGAGTAAACCATCGATCCACAAGTGAAATTAAATTTTTTTAATTTATAAATCATCTATTAATAAGAGATTGAGAGAGTTTAAATTTAAATACTTTACAAATAGATTTTAAAATTTAAAACTATTTAATAATAAAATTACTAGTTATAATATGAATTACTTGTCATAATGTTTACAATCTATTCTAATATTTCAAACTTAAGTTTCCATGTTTCACACACCGAATCTGCAACAATTTTACTTATTTTCTATTGTCGCATTCTAACTATGTCTCATATTCAATTGACCAATTTTATTATTAATTTTTTCATTTATTTGAATATTCTATGATCCTTTTTTCTTCAAATCTGGTAAATGCATAAATTTGCCGTTTTGTTTGACCAGATTTATAATTGCCTTTCTATAAGTTGTATCTAATGTCGACCGACAACGAACACAACAAGGTTTTTTTTTTTTTTTAAATTGAGTATAAGTGCAAATTTCATATGGAAACAGCCAGCTTTGACCAAATTTATAATTGCCTTTCTATAAGTTGTATCTAATGTCGACCGACAACGACCACAACAAGGTTTTTTTTTTTTTTTTTTAAATTGAGTATAAGTGCAAATTTCATATGGAAAGAGCCAGCTTTCAAAACTTATGAAAGTCAGTAGATTTACTAAATCAAACGCCCAATGGAACGGCTCAAGATGCTCGGACCATCTACTGATTGGAATTTTGAATTTTAATCGACAACTTATCTTCTAATTGGCATATCCTTCGCAATTTTAACGGAGGGTTTGAATTCCATTGTATGGTAATTAAATTTATCGTATTATTAATTGTATTTAAATATTAATTTAAATAAAATTTATTTAATATAAATTTTTTATAATTTTTTAATAATAATAATAATTATTATTATTGTTATTTTTAATTTTATTAAAACTAATCTTATTGTCTATTTAAATTGACTTTCAATTCTCAAGCTAACATATTTCTCTTTCTTTTATAATATTAAAAAATATTCTAAAATTACAATAAAAAATTATACTTAAAATACTTCCAACTCATAATCAATTTAACATTGTTTTTCATGAAAATTTCTTTTTTATTTGTGCACATTTATTTTGTTCTTTAATTTTCTTTATTTTGTTTTAACAAACTTTATTCTTTCTCTTTGTAGCAATTTTTTTTTTCCTTTGAATAATAAAAATATCTTTATTTATAAAAAAATGCTCTTAGTTACTTGTCATTAAAAGCATGAATTTGATGACATTTTCCGGCCCATTTTTTTATCCTAAAAAATTACAAAATTTTTAAAACTTTTTATATTTACAAATAATCTATTTACAAAAAATGATGAGAATTCAAACTTAAATACTTTACATACAGATTCTAAACCTTAACTATTTACATTAATTTCTATGGATTTTTCAAGCCGATTTTACTTTTATTTTATGAAGCCAATAATTTTCATTTAACTTTTATTTTAATTTTTAGATTAAACCAAAACTGTCCCAGATTTTCCTGGCTCTTAGGCATAGCTGAGGGGGGAATTGAAGAAATTTGTGTTAATTTTCTCCTTTGCACAGCTAAATTTTTTGACCAATGACTGGCACCAACTGTAACCAGATACCAATTAGGAATCTAAAAAACTGAATAAAAAAAATTTGTTCAAAGAAAATTAATAGTCAGTAGAAAAGACCAGGTCTCCAATTAAGCCCAGGGGAATTGGTTAATGTGTGTTGACCACAGAATTATGCTATTTTTTTTCGCCTTGTTCCCAAATTGTTTTTGCTGATTTGATTTTTTTTGGTTAATTGACGAAATCCTAAACGGCAGCAAATGAAATAAGCACAAAAAGTCAAAAACATTTTAAAAACCAGCTTGTCCACTCTTCGTACAGAGCGTGTAACATTGGCAACCTAGTTGAAATCATTAAAAAAATAAAATATTTTATTCATAATTTTTTGTTATAAAACTGTAATTAATTATAATAAAAAATTATATAAAAATATATCCATGAGTTTTATATCAAATTTTTATGAAATTTATACAATACTATATTATTATTTATTATTTGCAATACAATAATTATAAATAATATATTTTTTAAAAATAAAACTCCTTAATAATTTTTTATTTAAAAAGAACGCCAAAGAATAAATTAATAATAAATTTGACAATTAGATCTACCCGAAAAAAAGATGTACTGGTGAAAAAACTTTTACAGTTCAATAAAAAATAAATTTAACAATTTTTTAAAATTTTATTGGTTGACAATGATAAATATTTTTTTATATTAATTATTTAATATTTTCTACTATCAAATTTATTATTTAGATAAAGCTATTGTAAATATGGAAGAAAAATGTGGAATAAATAAATAAGTATTATTATTTCAGATATTATTAGCGAAAATAAGAAATTATCATAACTCTTATTAACTATGTTTAAATTTGATAAACTAATATAATAATTAAAAACTTATTTTTTGTACATCATCAATAATTTTTTTAAATTTTACAAATCATGAATTAGATAATTATTTTAAATATAAAATCCAAAAACTTTTTAAAATATCATTAATAATAATTTAACCTCGCCATTGGCCTTTCCTCACAAAGCGGGAAATTGACCCCACGTGCCAGAGAAGAAAGGGCGCTTGAATTATCTACCTTTATCCAGAATTCAACTTAGTCAAACTCCAAACTCTATCCTGAAAAACCGACCACAAAACGGCTCCGTAGCATTCGTCTTCTCAAGTGTCTATAAAAGTAGAAAGCTTTTTCTCGATTTCGTTTTCGGTTAGCTTGGCCTCGTGTCGGCGATTTCTTCGTTCCTTTAGCTACGCAAAAAGACGAAAAAGGACATGCCTTGGCCTCTAATGGTTCCAACTTCTCCCATTTTCTCACCCAAAAAAGTCTCTTCGATTTTCTGCAAATCGGACGGTTCATCTTTCTCCTCATCTCCACGCATCAACGGCTCTCAAGCGCCTCCATCTCCGTCGACGTCATCTCTTCCTTTATCCTCTCCCAAATCACCAATTCCACTGTCACCCACCTTAGTTAAGACACCGCCGTCGCCGTCATCATCATCATTGAAATCTCCGTTGTCCCTTTGCGTCCCAAAGCAACAGCTTTCTTCGGGAGTCGATACGGTGCGTTCGGTGGTGAAGAGGAAGAGGCCAACGAGGATAGAAATACCGAGCCCAATGGCGGTCAAGCTGGGGTTCGCGGCGGAGACGCCGCGAGGAGAGGAGGAGGTGCAGGTGGAAGGGGAAGGATATTCCGTTTATTGTAAGAGAGGTCGAAGGGGGACAATGGAAGACTGTTACTCTGCCGTTATTGATCTTAACGGAGATCCCAAACAGGTTTTCAAATTTTTTTAATTTTTTTAAAAACTAAAGTTCTAAAATTTGTTTTTTAGAAACAATTTCAAAAGATGCCTTTGATTTTTTGCAGGCTTTCTTTGGTGTTTTTGATGGCCATGGGGGTTCAAAGGCTGCTGAATTCGCGGCAAAGCACTTAGATAAGAAGGCAATGGAGGAGCTATCAAAAAGATGTGGGGATGCCATTGAAGAAGCAATTAGGGACGCATACGTAACCACAGACATGGATTTTCTAAAGCAAGATCTGGGTGGTGGTGCTTGCTGTGTCACTGCAATGATTCATAAAGGTGATCTTGTTGTATCAAATGCCGGTGATTGTCGTGCTGTTCTGAGCCGAAATGGGGTAGCAGAAGCTTTGACTTCTGATCACCAGCCTTCAAGGAAGGATGAGAGAGACAGAATTGAAGCTTTGGTAATCAAACATTTTCTTTAGTTCAATTTTAATTCGGTCAAATTATATATGAAACTTGAACTTTAGTCCCTATATCATACTAGTTTAATTTAGCAATGTTAGTTTGATAACAGTGTTACTTGATTAGGTGACGATACTTATCTGTGTACACAGTAACACTGTTATTAATTGGGCCAATAATGATAAATTAAACTAGTATGGGACTTAATTTCTGCAAATTATTATGTATGGATTAAAGTTTAATTTTATATAAGTATATGGACTAATTGCATAATTTGACCTTTTAATTCAATGAAAATTTTAGAGACGAAAATTGATAATGTGAAAGTGTTGTGTTTTGGTGTTTAATTTGTAGGGTGGTTATGTGGATTGTTGCCATGGTGTTTGGAGAATTCAAGGTTCTCTTGCTGTATCAAGAGCAATTGGTGATAAACATCTTAAACAATGGGTAATTGCAGAACCTGAGACGAAAAGGTTAAAAATTATGCCTGAGTGTGAGTTTTTGATCCTGGCATCCGATGGTCTTTGGAATAAGGTATATTTTAGACTGAAGTTGTTCTTTTAATCCTTTTTGAGTTGTTATGGTCATGGATTTAAATAGCATCTGCTGTGCGGTGTAGCAGCCCCCATTTAGCGGTAGCGCTGCCCTCTGTCATTATTACTCACTGCAATGAAGGTTTGAATCATCGTATACACAAATAGGGATGTATTACATCCGCAAATACGGTAAAACAGAAAATTGCGGTCATGATGGGATGCTAAAACCATTATTTGTGTTTTTCTTCGATATATCTATAAATTTTATAGCATATTGATTCTGAGTTATAGCTAAAATATGTGAAAAAATTATTAGCCTATAAATGTAAGATTAAAATATCATAAATAAATATTATTATATCAAACTATTTTATGATAAATTGTGAAAATATAAAAAAAATTCACGATCAGGATGTGACTATCGTTATTTTATCCGTTATATCTGTAACCATGGTAAATGCGAGCGATGTGACCGAAAATGCGGTGTGACCGCATTTTAAATCCGTGGTTATGATGTCAAATTGAACTTTTTTTCTTGCCTTTCAGGTTACTAATCAAGAGGCAGTAGATTTGGTTCGGCCTTTCTGCGATGGTGTGGATAAACCTAAGCCATTTTCTGCTTGCAAAAAGCTTGCTGAATTGTCATCATGGAGAGGCTCGTTTGATGATATTAGTGTGATGATAATTCAGCTACAATGTTTTGTTTCTGGACTCGTCTAGGGTAAGACTTGTTTAGAAAGGATCGGAGAAAGCTTTTGCTCCTCCTTCAAGTCTTCCATTTTGAATCAGAAACTTGCAGCTATTGAGCTAGAAGACCACTTAGACCAGGGACAGTAGAATGCTGCAGTTGGTTATGGTAGTGACAGGGTGCATTGAATGGCTGCAATATTGGCTGGGATGCCAAACTTTTCTTGCAGATCATCAGACTGTGATCATGCCCCCATGCGGATGTGTTATCTCATGATCTCAAGTAGCTTATGATTGAGGTCTCCAATGGCTTCCCACCACCATGGTATCGCGAAGACGGTTTGCGATTGCCTCATCAGAAGATGGATGGTATTGACTGATCAGAGATCCTCAAATAGATATGATACTAGTTCTTGAAGACAGAGTAGGAGCAGTTGTAGCAGTTACCATGGTCAACCCTACAAGTTTACATTTTGACTAGCTTTTACACCTTTTTATGGGGTTAGGAACTCAGCATTCAATTGTTCCAAAGTCAAGAAATGGCTTCTGAATTGTTGTTAGACTAAATGGGTCACGTTTGGCAGCTGGCTTGGCACTTCTCCTATAATGGATTAACGATTTCTCTTAATCCTCTTTATTTTAGTAATGATGCAATTAAATTAATTCATGTTTGCCTCTCCTTTGTCTGTTAAAAATGCAATTTAGCTGCTTTTAAAATGAATTTGGAGTATTTCTTCTTATAGTTCAGAAATGACATTAACACAATGTGAATAAAATATATAAAAATGATATAATAAAAAATTTTATTTTAATAATAATTATGTATGAATTTATTAAAATAAAAAAATATATTTTATGTTTTCATGATATAAATTATGATATATAATTTAGTATAAAATATAATATAAATATATAAATTTTAATATTTTATACAATATACGATTAATTGGTTCCACTAATCAAACCAAGCACCAGTTAGGTTTGGGCTCTGGCTGGTCCGAGCGATGAAACATCGCTTGACCTATGCTCAACCCAAATGTTCCCCAAACAAGTCGGTTTTGGGCTACTTTTTACAAACCAGCATCTTCATGGGCCTTTCCTTTTCATGATAAAATTAATGTCGAAGGACTTTTTTTTTTTTTTGGTGGAAATGTCAAGGATTTGGACTAAACGAAAGGTAGGCTCCAGATCCCTCTCGGCTTTCGCTTGGTACAAGTAAACGAAAATGACAAAAGATTATTAAGGATGGAATAAACAAACAAAGTATGCAGTTCCAAATATCTCCCAATTATCTCATATTTGATTTTTTTTCCTAAAGCGTCCCATCTCATGGAAAATCACACAGTATGTTTAATAATTTAAAGTATGGTATAAATATGACATAAAAATAAAATATAAAAATAATATAATTTAAAATTTTAATAATTATTATATATTAATTTAATAAAATAAAAAATAACTTTTTTATATTTTTATATCTATATAAATTATAATATATAATTTTTATATAAAATATAAAATAAATATATAAATTATTAATTTTATTAAACAATTAGTTCCATGTTAGCGTATAGATTGGGAGACCATTCCAAGGTGGACAACATTTTGATTCTCTTAATTTTTGTTCAAAGCTCACTCGTATTGAAGTAGAAAATATAATTTCAAGTGCAAAACCAAAATAAAAATACTTGATAATGTAAATAATTACAAAATAATCAAAATAATAATTAATTCGCGGTTCGGCGCTATATAAAAACCAAGAGCCAGCAAATGAGCACGCCACTCTCAGGCACATTATTTACACGTCCTTTCCTCTTTCTTGTATTTTTTTTTCTTTTTCTTGTTTTATTTTCTCCAGTGCCTTAGATTGGATCTCTCCTCAGCTTCTCTTCTTTTCACTTCTCCAAAATTTCAGATCTGTTAGCCGAGGTTTTTCGTGTCTCTTTCTCAGTGATTCGTTTTGACTCATAGTTGAAAGATTCAATCTCAGCCGTTAGATCTGCTCCTGATTTGTGAATCCTCTTCCGTCGATCTGAGTCACCATGGCGGCCGCGAACGCTCCCATCGGCATGAAGGAGGTCTTAACTGTAAGTCTTCTCCTTTCACTCTTTTTCCTCTCGGTTCTCGCTTCGATTCAATCGGTTTATATAGAAAATTCATCTGAACTATACCTAATAATCGGTTATTAAGCTTAATCTAATACTTCATAGGCCTTATCAGATCTAATATCTGTAACATCTGCTTAGATCTGTTTGGAACTATGCGTTTCAGAATAGTGAATTTTGAGTGATCTGAACGGTGTTGTTTCTTTGCAGTTGCCGAGCATTGGCATCAATCCTCAATTTATCACCTTCACGAACGTAACTATGGAATCTGATAAGTATATTTGTGTGAGAGAAACGGCGCCTCAAAATGGTGTTGTGATCATCGACATGAACATGCCGATGCAGCCGCTGAGACGGCCTATTACAGCAGATTCCGCTCTTATGAATCCGAATTCTAGGATCCTTGCTTTGAAAGGTCAGTTTCTATAGCTACCAGCAGTTAGTTATTTTTATTAGATCACGTGAATTGTGTCGAAATTGATTGTGATTATTTAGCAATTTGTCATTGATTAGAGGATTATATATTTAATTCACGTGTTTTGTATAGTCCGTAGAGCTCATATTCGGTCATAGTGTTGAACTCTTTATTTTTTTTAATATTGTTGTTAGGTTAGACTTCGGCTGATCAAGAATGTAATCGAGTATGAGAGTTTTTCTTATACTTGTGCAGAAGATTCTTGTTCGAATTGATGCTTAGGCTCCTTTTGGTTGTTGGTTTGCTACTTGCTTTTTGCTGTCTAAAATGAACAAATGAATGTGATACCTGCTAACTGGAAGGGCCTTGTTCCAGCATTATAGTGTGTGTGGACTACAGTGTTTATATTACTTATTTCTGCTCTGCTGTTTTATGACAGATTGATTGGGTGTATTTGCACATCTGTTTGTTTAGTTTGCAGGAACTGTTTGTCAGCACTGCTGAGTGCTTTTTAATTTCTTTTTATAGCAGAATTTGCTTCAATTTGTGTCCAATAAGACAAAAAAAATTGTTTGAAATGCAAGTCATTGAGTGCTTGGCATTCCTGTTATGAAAGTAGTTATTGGAGAAGGAAATTCAATATCTTTAGTATTAATTTTATGTCTCCTTTAGTTTTTGTTATCTATCTTTGCTTTATGCTCATGGACTTTGACATCGCTTTTGTAGCTCAACTACCGGGAACAACTCAAGATCACTTGCAAATATTTAACATAGAGATGAAAGCGAAAATGAAATCACATCAGATGCCTGAACAGGTGAAATTTGTTGTCTCCTGTTTTTTTTATTTCTTTTAATGTTTCATTACATATTATCATTAGCTATCTGCCTGTTCAAATTCATTGTTTTTCCTTTATAGTGAACTTGATTGCATGAGCTTGGCATACTGTTCTTGATTCATGTTCAGGTTGTATTTTGGAAGTGGATAAGCCCAAAAATGCTTGGCCTGGTGACACAGACCTCTGTATATCATTGGTCAATTGAAGGTTAGTTGTTTTTCTGTTACCTTATCTAGTATCACAGGCAGCTGTGCTTTGTTCAGCTCTAAAAAAATCTACTTTTATCTGTTGTATAAATTTCTTTGGTCTTATGTGTTTCATTGCATCTTACTCCTGCCAGGTGATTCCGAGCCAGTTAAGATGTTTGAGAGAACAGCTAATTTAGTGAACAATCAGATAATAAACTATAAATGTGACCCCTCAGAGAAGTGGCTAGTTTTGATTGGAATTGCCCCTGGTGCACCTGAGGTATGTGATTTTCCTATTAATGCTTTCTAAAGGTGATTACTTTTTACTGTGAAAAAGAGGTTGTTGCTTCATTTGTATTAAGTTTTGGGAATTTGAAAACTTTGACATGTAAATTTAATTTTGTTGTATGGCAAAAGAAAGAACTCTTGAAGTAATATATTCAAAATATTTCCCTAAACTAACTGTGACTAAGAAGTTGTTCCAGCTGGTGTGGTTGTTGTGTGACCCATTGTTCAAACTGCTGAAGCGAACTCTGTGAATTAACTTATTAACCCCTTATAGGTGATTTATTTTGTTTCTTGTGGTGTCAGTTTGGATTTGCATGCCTCTATACCCCTTTTCGTTTTCCCCATTCTGTCTCTCTACTATTAGAATAGTTCCTTGCATAATCATTATTAGCTTGAAATTCTCTCTTTAGGAAATCAGACACAGTTCTGATTTTAATATATGTGTATTGTCTCTTTTAGAGGCCACAATTGGTTAAGGGGAGCATGCAACTTTTCTCTGTTGATCAGCAGCGTAGTCAAGCTCTTGAAGCACATGCTGCTTCATTTGCACAATTTAAGGTAAAGGGATTTCTTGTACTTTACTCCATTTCACTAGATATTATAGACTCTGATCTAAACTGCATTTTATCACATATGCTTGTTTGTGTTGAGCAGGTTCCAGGAAATGAGAATCCTTCTATTCTTATTTCGTTTGCCACCAAGACTTTTAATGCTGGCCAGATTACATCAAAGTTGCATGTAATTGAGCTTGGTGCCCAGCCAGGTGAGCTTGCTATGCTGTCTGTTATACTTTTGCTATCTCCTTGTTATAAATAAGGGGACTGATGGTCTTTTTTTAAATAAATACAAAAACTGAAAAAATAAAATTAAAGAAATAAAACAGCTTGCCATTGCCCCTTCCTGTGGTGCAATAATCAAAAGTACAATAAGAAAGTATGGAATACTTGTGTGGTTTTAACTCAGAAATCGTATAATTTTATCTATTGAATGCTCTAAATTATGATCAAGACTATTCTAAGTTAGAAATTTTGATGGGGCCGTGCTTAAGCATTGGCTATAAATTAACCATTCTTCTTGAAATCTGCCTAGTAGCTATAATATTCTGTTGTGTGTCCTTCAGTCTATTATATTTCCAATCTTCTAACAGAAGGTATATGTTGGCAGGTAAGCCGTCATTTTCAAAGAAACAGGCGGATCTTTTCTTTCCACCAGATTTTCAAGATGATTTTCCAGTCGCAATGCAGGTAGCATGATATCCTAAATTTTGATTTTTTTAGTAAATTGTTTATTGTTATGCCAATAATAAGACAAATTTCTGTTAATTGGCAGATATCCCACAAATATAGTTTGATCTACGTCATCACCAAGCTTGGGCTGCTGTTTGTTTATGATCTAGAGACAGCGACTGCTGTATACAGGAATAGAATCAGTCCAGACCCAATATTTTTAACCTCTGAAGCTTCAGCTGTGGGAGGGTTTTATTCCATTAACAGGCGAGGTCAGGTGTTGTTGGCTACTGTAAATGAATCAACAATAGTGCCATTTGTTAGTGGTCAAGTATGTTTTTATGCCCTTTTGTTTTGCTTTCTGGTATCACTAAGGTGTGAAATACTGGCTTACAACTTCTTCTGGTTGTTTTCTGTTTCAGTTGAACAATTTGGAGCTTGCTGTCAATCTGGCTAAAAGAGGAAACCTTCCTGGTGCAGAGAATCTGGTAAGTGGATTGATTTGTATATTTCCTATGGTTTGTGAATCTTTGCATTGGGATGGTAATTGAGGAGTAAAAGCCTGATATTTATCAACTGTAGATTTAGTTGCCAGACAATAATATCCAAAAGAATAATCTATTTTAACTGGGAGGAATACTTTGTGGTAACTTTCTTCATGGATCGTGGGATTTCTTCAATTTTGCTGCAATGCTGAGATTGAAGACATGCTGTCTTCTTGGTTGTGTTCATTCATTTGGTATTTCATGCTCAGAATTAGTGTTTGAAATGTCTGATGCTCTATGTTGTTAACAGTAATATCAAATTTATTGGTTATTTTTTTTAGATCCTTGTTCTTGATGACTTTGTTCTTTCTGTATGCTAGGACATTGACTCTGTGATTTTGGATATCTCAGGTTGTCCAACGTTTTCAAGAATTGTTTGCTCAAACAAAGTATAAAGAAGCTGCTGAGCTTGCTGCAGAGTCTCCACAAGGGATCCTTCGCACACCTGATACGGTTGCCAAGTTTCAGGTTTCATTTTTCTTTCTTAATCATGCGGATACTTGTTTTTGTGTTTGTGTTGATTTTATCTAAGGCAAAATCCTTTACCCAAATGTTGCAGAGTGTTCCTGTGCAGGCTGGGCAGACTCCGCCTCTTTTGCAGTACTTTGGTACACTTTTAACAAGAGGGAAGCTCAATGTATTTGAGTCACTGGAATTATCTCGGCTTGTGGTAAACCAAAACAAGAAGAATCTTCTGGAGAATTGGTTGGCTGAAGATAAATTGGAATGTAGTGAGGAACTTGGAGACCTTGTGAAGGTTTGATTTGTACCCACTGGAATTGAAATCTATTAGTATCTTATTTGATTTTATCTAAGTTTCTACTCCAAAAATTTGGGACTGATTTGGGTTTTTTTTTTTTCACCTTTTTCTAATTTTTGCTTTGCTTTTGTTATAGACCGTGGATAATGATCTTGCCCTGAAAATATATATTAAAGCTAGGGCAACTCCAAAAGTTGTCGCAGCTTTTGCTGAACGGAGAGAGTTTGACAAAATCTTGATTTACTCAAAGCAGGTGATTGCTGCATTTTTTTTTGTATTGGCATTTTCTGGTGTGATGATGTGTGATCTCCCTTTTTACGTCCTATCAAGTTGGGGAATTATTTCTCCTAGTTGTTCTTTACTTTTTGGTGAATTCATGCATCAACTATTCATGACTAAATTGTTTCCTCAGGTTGGGTACACTCCTGATTACTTGTTCCTTCTGCAAACAATTCTTCGTACAGATCCACAGGTTTGTTTCTATTTTTTGTAGTCTTTAGTGTTTGAGGTGCTGAAGCATGTTGAATAATATGAGCAATTGATAAATGTGTTCAAATGTGTTTAAGTCTCTTCATTAAAGCCTTTTAAGTCAATTTTTAGGAATATTCTTATTAGATTAAAAGCCATTTTTATTGTTTGCCAATCAATAGATGTTAGTATTATGGACTTTTTGATGGGATTGGATCTGTGTAATTTTTAGAGGGAGATGAGTTATCACTTGTTGTGTACTTGCAGGGAGCTGTTAATTTTGCATTGATGATGTCTCAAATGGAGGGTGGTTGTCCGGTTGATTACAACACCATTACGGATCTTTTCCTTCAGGTCTGCTGCTTTGGAATTGATTGTGAAAATAACATTATTTTTCTATACAAAATATGTGAGATTGTTTTCTTTGGATATCTGCTTTTTGTTTTCAGAGGAACTTGATCCGGGAGGCTACTGCATTTCTGTTAGATGTTTTGAAGCCAAATCTGCCAGAGCATGCTTTTCTACAAACAAAGGTTGTTTCTTTAATGTGCTGCTTAAGTTGATTTAATTTTGGTTTTCTCTTTTTTTTGAAAAGGATATATTTAATTTAATAACATTCTTTTTTATGCAGGTCTTGGAAATCAATCTAGTAACTTTTCCAAATGTTGCTGATGCCATTTTAGCAAATGGAATGTTCAGTCACTATGATCGTCCCCGAATTGCACAACTTTGTGAGAAAGCTGGTCTCTACGTGCGAGCTCTGCAGGTAATTATCTTCTTAAAGTTAATATTTGTTGCATTATGTGTAACTTTCTACACTGAATTAATAGTATCTCCTTGAATTAAATGTAACACATTTTCTGCAGCATTACACTGAGTTGCCAGATATTAAACGTGTCATTGTGAATACACATGCTATTGAGCCGCAGGTACATGTTGTTCACTATCTGTATCTATTGGTAAAATGGAGACTGTAGAATCTCCTGACAATTTTTTAATGATACTTCTGCTTTCAGTCACTTGTTGAGTTTTTTGGTACTCTCTCACGAGAATGGGCTTTGGAGTGCATGAAGGACCTTCTGCTGGTTAATCTAAGAGGCAACCTTCAAATCATCGTTCAGGTAAAGGATGTTATATAATGGTATGCTAATAATGTTTAGTAAATCACCAACAACTAAGTTGTGTGTTGGATTGTGGTGCAGGTTGCCAAGGAGTATTGTGAGCAGTTGGGTGTTGAAGCTTGCATAAAACTTTTTGAGCAATTTAAGTCATATGAAGGATTGTACTTTTTCTTGGGCTCTTATTTGAGCTCAAGGTAAGCTATTTAGCAAACAAGAAACTTCATTTGTTTGATTGCTCACAGCATAGCAATATCTCATATGGTACTTACTAAGATGTTTACTTCCAATTATGGGACAGTGAGGACCCAGATATACACTTTAAGTACATTGAGGCAGCTGCTAAAACTGGACAAATAAAGGAGGTTGAGCGTGTAACCAGGGAATCAAACTTTTATGATGCTGAAAAGACGAAGAACTTCCTGATGGAGGCCAAGCTTCCTGATGCTAGGCCTCTGATTAATGTTTGTGATCGATTTGGGTTTGTTCCTGATCTCACTCACTACCTCTACACAAATAACATGCTCCGTTACATTGAAGGTTATGTTCAGAAGGTACGTGATATTCTCTGCTATATATGTTTACTGGCATACTGCATCAATTTAATTTACACTCAAGTAATTGAGAACTTGTTTGCTTCTTTCGATAGGTGAACCCAGGGAATGCTCCTTTGGTAGTGGGGCAGTTGCTAGATGATGAATGCCCTGAAGATTTTATAAAGGGTCTCATTCTCTCAGTTCGTTCTTTGCTTCCGGTGGAGCCCCTTGTGGATGAATGTGAGAAGAGGTGATTTTTTTTCTGCATCTTGTGTCCTCGTTTCCTCTTGTCGTTACTATTTGATTCTCATTTTTCAGCATGTGGTATCCAGAAATCGACTTCGCTTACTTACACAGTTCTTGGAGCATCTTGTAAGTGAGGGAAGCCAAGATGTGCATGTCCACAATGCTCTGGGTAAAATTATTATTGACAGCAATAACAATCCAGAGCACTTCCTCACAACCAACCCTTACTATGATTCCCGGGTTGTTGGTAAGTACTGTGAGAAGCGTGATCCCACCCTGGCAGTTGTGGCTTACCGAAGAGGACAATGTGATGATGAACTTATCAATGTCACAAATAAGAACTCATTGTTCAAATTGCAGGCCAGGTATGTAATTATTTGGTTTATTTATAATAATGTATTTTGGATCTTTGTTTTAAAGTGGCTTATCTGTGCATCATCCTTTGATCACAGGTATGTTGTTGAGAGGATGGATGGTGATCTTTGGGAGAAGGTTCTAAATCCTGAAAATGAATATAGAAGACAGCTAATCGATCAGGTTGTGTCGACTGCTTTGCCAGAAAGCAAGAGTCCAGAACAAGTCTCTGCAGCTGTTAAAGCTTTCATGACAGCTGATCTGCCCCATGAACTGATTGAGCTTCTTGAGAAGATTGTGCTCCAAAACTCTGCATTCAGTGGGAACTTCAATCTGCAAAATCTTCTTATTTTGACAGCTATTAAGGCAGATCCATCTAGAGTTATGGATTATATCAATAGGCTAGATAATTTTGATGGACCTGCAGTTGGAGAAGTGGCCGTGGAAGCCCAACTATATGAAGAAGCTTTTGCAATTTTCAAAAAGTTCAACTTAAATGTTCAGGCGGTCAATGTTTTATTGGATAATATTAGAAGCATCGATCGGGCCGTGGAATTTGCATTCCGAGTTGAAGAAGATGCTGTTTGGAGTCAGGTGGCAAAGGCACAACTGAGGGAGGGGCTGGTGAGCGATGCAATTGAATCATTTATTCGTGCAGATGATGCTACTCAGTTCCTTGATGTCATCCGAGCTTCTGAGGATGCTGATGTCTACCCTGATTTGGTGAGGTACCTTCTGATGGTTAGACAGAAGGTCAAGGAGCCCAAGGTGGACAGTGAACTCATTTATGCCTATGCAAAGATTGATAGACTGGGTGAAATTGAAGAATTCATTCTCATGCCAAATGTTGCTAATCTTCAAAATGTTGGTGATCGCTTGTTTGATGAAGCCCTATATGAAGCTGCAAAAATCATATTTGCATTTATATCCAACTGGGCCAAGTTGTCTGTTACACTGGTGAGGCTTAAACAATTCCAAGGTGCTGTTGATGCAGCCCGAAAAGCAAACAGTGCCAAGACATGGAAGGAGGTTTGCTTTGCTTGTGTTGATGCAGAGGAATTCCGATTGGCACAGATATGTGGTCTTAACATTATTGTACAGGTGAGTTTACTTTCATGTTGAATTACAATTTTCGGGAACAACAAAGTTATCGATATTTTTGTACATTCAGTTCTCTTTTTCTTCTACTCGTGTTTGTCTGTTTTGTTGTTGATATGTTGGAACATTCAGTTCCCTTTTTCTTCTCCTCATGTTTGTCAGTTGGAGACTGTTTGTCCATGATTTTGACCATTGTGTTCGTTGATTTTGTAGGTGGATGACTTGGAAGAAGTAAGTGAATACTATCAGAATAGAGGATGCTTCAATGAGTTGATCTCTCTCATGGAGAGTGGTTTAGGATTGGAACGTGCACACATGGGGATCTTTACTGAGTTGGGAGTTTTGTATGCCAGATATCGCCCAGAGAAGCTTATGGAGCACATTAAATTGTTCTCTACACGTCTCAATATTCCCAAGCTGATAAGAGCTTGTGATGAGCAGCAGCATTGGATGGAACTTACCTATTTATATATCCAATATGGTGAGTTTGATAATGCTGCAACTACTGTGATGAACCACTCTCCTGAAGCATGGGATCATATGCAGTTCAAAGATATTGCAGTCAAAGTTGCTAATGTTGAGCTATATTACAAGGCCGTCCACTTCTACTTGCAAGAACATCCTGATCTTATCAATGATATGCTGAACGTGCTTGCACTTCGTGTGGATCACACTCGTGTTGTTGACATTATGAGAAAGGTTCAATTTTGGCAGATCTAATATGGAAATAAATACTTCTGACTTGCTATTCACCAAAAAAGAATAAAAAATAAAAAATAAAAGGAAAACAAAAACAAAAACTACTGACTTGCTTTAGTATTATTTTAATTCATTTTGGGTTGACAATTATTTCCTTCTGGAATTTCAGGCTGGTCATCTGCGTCTAGTGAAGCCATACATGGTTGCTGTTCAGAGTAACAATGTGTCAGCAGTAAATGAGGCATTGAATGAGATTTATGTAGAAGAAGAAGATTATGATAGATTGAGAGAATCTATTGACTTGCACGATAATTTTGATCAGATTGGTCTTGCTCAAAAGGTGAAGTACTGTTGTTCTTTCATTTTTGTTTGATGTTAGGTCAGTTTCTGACATTGTTTCCAAATTGCTTGAGTAGATTGAGAAACATGAGCTGCTTGAGATGAGGCGTGTTGCTGCATACATTTACAAAAAGGCAGGCAGATGGAAGCAATCTATTGCCTTGTCAAAGAAAGACAACCTTTACAAAGATGCAATGGAAACAGCTTCACAGTCCGGTGACCGAGAACTTGCCGAGGAGTTGCTTGTTTACTTCATTGAACAGGTACTCAACTCATTCCTAAATATGTAGAAAAATATATATGCCTACTGATAAATTGTTTATAGCGAGATGGTTATCTTGTTGGAGGTATAAAGCATTATACCTTCTTGGTCAACCAGTACATCTAAATCAGTTAGTTTGCTCTCTTCCAGTTGGTCCTTTGAGGGTGCATTTTTAAGTATAAAATCATAGTAGTTAATGACTGTACTATAGGTATGGGACATGGAATTGAAGCTTTTAAGATAAGCTTGGTTTTGCACTATGGTGGTTTTTCTTCTGGTATTGTCACAGTAATGGTGGTTATTGTTTTGTACAGGGCAAGAAGGAATGCTTTGCATCGTGCCTCTTTGTCTGCTATGACTTGATTCGACCAGATGTTGCTCTTGAGCTAGCCTGGATTAACAATATGATTGACTTCGCATTCCCGTATCTGTTGCAGGTGATTTCTTTGCTGTTTCTTTCAGTATCATCATTTCATTTAATTGGGGTTTTATTAGCTAGGCTTTGCCATCTCATACTGCTTGCTACAACGCTTGGATGATTGATTTTAGTGCACCTTCCCACTTTACCATGAATTTTTGGGTTCAATATCTTTCTTAATTTGGAGAAATAGTGTTAGAACCTTATTTGACTCTGTATTTTTCCAGTTTATCCGTGAATATACCGGCAAAGTTGATGAACTTATCAAGGACAAAATTGAGGCTCAAATTGAAGTAAAGGCTAAAGAGCAGGAAGAGAAGGAAGTGATTGCACAACAGGTAATAACAGCTTCAAAAGCCAAAACTACACTCTGTTTTCTTGAAACTATATTCTCTACCCCTGCTGGAAGTAGCTAGATCTTATATAGGTTCAAAGATGTTCTAACTCATTAAAATGCCTTCTCTTGCAGAACATGTATGCTCAGTTACTACCTCTTGCCTTGCCTGCACCACCAATGCCGGGTATGGGAGGAGGTTTTGCACCTCCACCACCCATGGGAGGAATGGGAATGCCTCCTATGCCGGCTTTCGGCATGCCACCAATGGGCGGCTATTAAGTCACATAACAGGTTTGATTGAAGATTTTATTATTCAGTGGATCCATGATGCTCCAAGGAAAAGAACATCGTAGTTGTAATAGTGGCATTTCTTCAGGCTTCAACTACTTGAATTTTTTTCCCCTTTCATGTTCCTTTAGTCTGATGGAGTGAAGATCAAAGTTGGAATAATGCCATTTTTGTGTTCTAGGTGTGTGATATGTCTTGTAATATTCTTTATTGTTAGAAGAGGCATTTTTGGGCTGCTGTTATAGGGGAAGCTGATGATTTCATGCATATTTGTATTTTGTAGTATATACGAAACAATTCACACCGATCATAGTTTCGGAATTTGATTACTCTCATTTATACTTTGTTTCCCCTTTAAGTTCCTTTGTCTCGTCAACGTTTGTCTTTGTGCTTAATTTTTCTAGTGGAAACAGTAACATAAATTTGCTTATGTTTTATCTCACAGAATTCTTGCGCAACTGAAATCAGCAGAATTTGTAGGCTACGACCTTTAGAATTAAATAGAATCTGTTATAATTCTTTTTTTTTTTTGGTGGACATATAGATTATTATTGTCTAATTTTATTTGTTTATTCTATTGTCACGGGAACTTGAATTTTTAGTGCGGGGAGTAAAGATAGTTAAATTTCGCTAAAATAGTTTCATTAACTCCCGAGGTATTATAAGATGAGAAGTTATAGCATGTAAATTAGAGTATTTAAATGACAGATTAATTGGTAGATCGTGTCTCTCGTGTATACTTTACCAAGTGAAAAAAAAAAAAAACATGTTGGTTATATCAAAATTCGTGAGTAACAATAATTTTAGTTTACCATGGGTAAGGATGCTAACATAATAACTTATATACGAATGTGGATTCTGTAAGTATTTCATTTTAAAAATAAAAAGTTCGAAATAATTGAAATTTTTTAGAAGACTGGATGCAGTTATTAATTTATGATTTGATATGTATAGAATGAAAATTTCATTCTTGATTCTACGAGAATTTTTATGAAAATCTTTCATTTGCTTCTTTTCAATGGAAGTTTTTGTTACAACTATTGCAGCAGCTGAAGCAACTATTGGATCAGCTATTGTTTTTTCAATTTATCGTAACAGAAAATCAATGCATATCAATCAATCAATTTTATTGAATAAGTAATATTAATAATACTAAATTATAAGATTCACCGATTTGAATTAACATATCCAACATTTTAGGATCTAGATCATATTTTTTTGAAAACATAAAAAATCAAAATATCTTGAACTTTTTTTGTGTTGATCCCGAAGAAAATTGATTAAAAAATTTATAATAAATCATTGATCCATCTAATGTTTAATTATTGTTACGAGCTGAAATTTAAATTTCAGGTTTGCATAATTTCAAAACTTAAAAATGAAAATTTTCACATCTTAAGTCAGTCTAACACAAAAAAAATGTTCAAGCACTTAAAAAGATTGCAGAGTTTGGTGCCCAAAACGTTACAAAATAAACGGCACAAGAAGCGTTCGAAAAAAAGCTAACAAAAACAATAAAAGATTAAGACGAGAGCAAGGATTTTATTCAATGATTCTGGTGTACACAAAAATTTTACTCAATGGTTGTGTTATATATAACGAGGGTGGACACTCTTTATTTATGACTGAATCCTTCTTACAAAACGTTAGAGCCCTTGGACCCAATAAAATATTTTAATTTTCTTTAATTCCCAACTATTCTCTATTTTCTTTCTTAGTTTCTTATATATTAGACTTGGGCTAGAATTACCACATTGGGTCCAATACGTCGCCGTTTTGGGTTATCTTTTGTGTTTTTCCTTTTCTTCGTCCCTCGATTGAACGACTCCGAAAACCTTCTCCCCATATCTGTTCGAGACCAAAAAAAAAAAAAGGAAGATTCAGATGATGATGAACTGGATTCTTTTTTGGTGTCTAATCACCCTCCCACTCGCCACAATACTTTTATTTGCTTCGAAAATTCTCAGCCGCCGACGAAATAAGAAAAGAGCCGTCGGATTCTTCCATCCCTACACCAACGATGGCGGCGGCGGAGAGAGAGTCCTGTGGTGCGCCGTTAAAGCCATCCAAGAAGAAAACCCCGATCTCGATTCCGTTATCTTCACTGGCGACCACGACGCCTCCTCTCAGTCTCTAATGTCTCGCGCCACCGATCGCTTTGGCGTCCACCTCCTTTATCCACCAAAAGTAGTTTCATTTTGAATTACAAAAAAAAGAAAAATCCTTTCCTTTTTTTAATTTAGATTTAATTTTAATATTTTTCATAATTTCCAGGTGGTGCATTTGAATAAAAGAAAATGGATTGAAGAAACAACGTACCCACATTTTACAATGATCGGTCAAAGCTTGGGATCAGTTTATTTATCATGGGAAGCCTTAAGCAAGTTCACACCTTTGTATTATTTTGATACGAGTGGATACGCTTTTACATACCCAATTGCTCGTTTATTTGGATGCAAGGTCATTTGCTATACACATTATCCTACAATCAGTTTAGACATGATTTCTCGAGTTCGTCAACGAACCTCTATGTACAATAATGATGCCTTGATTGCTAAAAGGTTTGCTTTTACTTACTCTGTTTAACCCAATTTAATGATAGCAATTTCAATGTCTTGGATTGTTAGATTTAATTGGTTGCATTGGAAGTTTACGTTTATTGTCCTCTTTTGTTTTGGTAATGATTCCATGTCGAAAGACTCTTTAACAGTTTATGTGTATGCTCTGCATCAAAGGGTATCTTTTACTTGTTGTTTGTATGCTTTTTGCAATGAATCATTGATTGTTAGATTGCATTCTTGACTGTTACCTTCCATATTCAAAGCTGGGATATGTGCATCATCTGTCTAAAACTATGTTGGTTTTGTTTTGGCAATGATTCCAGGTCAAAAACCTTAACCGCTGTTTATTAATTTTAATATCTATTACTGTTGAAATTGACAGAAAGTGGATTTGCATAAATGATGGTAATTTAGTTTGGTAATAGAGCAGCCTAATGGTCTGACTTGTGTCTTGGCAATATATCTGGTTTCTCATCTTGTTATCTGGATCCTGATATTGTCCTTCCTTGGCAGCATGTGGCTATCCCGGTGTAAAATTATCTATTATACAGTGTTTATCTGGATGTATGGAATGGTGGGCTCTTGTGCACATCTTGTAATGGTTAACTCTTCATGGACTCTGTCTCACATTGAGAAGCTTTGGAGAATTCCTGAGCGTATTAAGCGAGTTTATCCACCTTGTGATACTTCAGGACTTCAGGTTCAGTTTCTCTATCTTTGTCACAATCTGGGTACATTTTGTATGTTTTTGTCCTGTTTTATGCCATTTATCTGTAATTTCTTACCAATTTTCAAATCAAACAGGCACTTCCTTTGGAAAGATCAGTGGAAACTCCAAAAATTATATCTGTTGCTCAATTTCGTCCAGAGAAGGTGCGCATACTTCTATAACCTTCGAACTAAGGGTACAACCGTTCTGTGTCTCAAGTTTGGGACCTTGATTAGTTGTAGCAACCCTTTATGGTTTGATTCTTTTGACTTAGGCACATGGTCTTCAACTTGAGGCCTTCTCTGCTGCCATAAAAAAACTAGATGAAGACTTGCCAAGACCTAAGCTCCAGTTTGTGGGTAGTTGTCGAAATAAATCAGATGAGGAAAGACTTCAGAATTTGAAAGAAAAAGCAGTGCAATTAAACATTTATGAAGATGTGGAGTTCCATAAAAATTTGATGTATAGGTTGGTATTGGCAAATAAGCTACATCCTTTTGATAATTATCATATTTGGTCAGATCCTCTCTCTATATAAAAATCATCTAAAAAATTATGATCAGCAGAGAATCAACGTTGTCTGCATTTGCATAATTGCAATATGTCTGATTGCTGAAGTTTCGATCAGGCATTATGCTTTTATGATTTTCGGGAGTTTATATTTTTGTAAGAATTTATTAGCATGTATTGTTTCTTAGTTAACCGATAACTTCATCAATTTCATACACTATGCAGGGACTTGGTAAGACTTTTGGGTGGTGCTGTTGCTGGAATCCACTCTATGATAGATGAGCACTTTGGCATTAGTGTTGTAGAGTTCATGGCTGCAGGAGCCATACCAATTGGTGGGCATGGCAACTGATATTTCATTTACCGGTTGGAGCTAAATGTTTTTACGTGCACTAATTTTGCTCGTTCCTTTCTTCAGCTCATAATTCTGCTGGCCCCAAAATGGACATTGTTTTGGATGAAGATGGACAACAAACAGGATTTCTTGCTCAAAGTATAGAAGAATATGGAGATGCAATCCTGAAAATTCTAAGGATGCCCGAGGCTGAAAGACTCAAGATAGCTGCAGCTTCAAGGAGAAGAGCCAACAGGTTTTCTGAGCGAAGATTTTATGATGATCTCAAAGCCGCCATCCGACCAGTTATTTGTCATTCTTCCTAGTGATAAGGGTTGCAATAGAATCACACTTTTTTTGGGGGCCAAAACAATAGTCACACTGACATAGAAAACAGTTGGTTGTAATATATTTTTCTTCTTAGTCAACAAAATTGGTATACTGTTAATTTTGATTTTAAACATAATTGAAGGAATTTTCCATGAAAAGCAACAGAAATCGGCAAAGACTTCAGTATGCCGACAGAAATTGATGAACCATAGATTGTGATCTTCCTGAAGACATAAGCCCCACCGATACTAGACAAAGCAAGCACAAGATCTTCATTAGGGCCTCTGTTTGTTGTGATGATCGGCCAGAAGTGTTCACGGAACTAATCCGAGTCCTCGAAGGCCAAAGGCTAAGGACAGTTAACGCTGACATTTCGAGTGTAAGTGGGAGAATGAAAAGCGACTTGATCCTTTGCAATGATAACAGTGATGATCGGGAGGGTGTTTCACCAGGCACTCTAAAGCAATCACTCAATGTAGTTTTAACCAGGATTGCTTAATCATCGAACGGACCAAATTGTCGCATTAGAAGCAAAAGGCAAAGCATGTTCTTGCCTTCTCAGTTAAAACAATAAATAAATTATATACTCCATTTCCAAATAACATTGCAAGTTTGCAACAGTAGAGGATGAGAAGAAAGAAGAAGACGAGGGGTAGGAGGTGATTGTTGTGAAAAGTGAGGAAGGCGTCGGTGGTGGTGGTGGTGGTGGTGGCGGTGGAGAAGAGAAGATGGAGGAGACTTGCTTGTTGACCAGCATGCAACGTATGATTAAAAAGGAGGTTAGGAGTTACATTCATAGATTACGAGCTGATCAAAATCCATGAAAACACTCACAGGTTACATCCAGTCAACAACAAAAAGTACAAAGCAAAGCATAAGACTTCAGAGCCTTTGTTTCCATTGCATCTATCTAGTTTGACCATAGAGTAGCATTTTGAAAGATGTCGTGACAAATTTGTAGAACTAAGTCTCATTTTTCAGTACCGTCAGCGCAGAACAAACCAAATGGTTCAGTTTAAGCTACAAAAAAAAAAAAAATTGGAAACCTGGGCAGGCTAAACTTTCAAGTAAATAATGCCTAAGGCTGAAGCTTTCACGAAACATGAACACCCATCAAAGAGCTAACATCCAAGAGCATAAATCTTTAATCAAAAACTCAATACCATTGTTTCAAGTAGATGAAAATTGGTTCAACAATAATACAAAACTTTGCCATAAAAATAGAACAACAACTTCAATCCTTTTAACAAAAAAAATAAAAAGTACCCATCAGACAAGCTCTTAAGGAAATTAGACTACTTAGATCTTTGCCTCATCTTTCTTCTCTTCCTCTTCAACCTCCTCATACGCTTCTTCTTCCACTGAATTTACCACAAAAACAAAAACCCACGTCAATACTTCAATAAAAAAGAATATAATGCTTCAGATATTGACAATTTTACCTTAGCTCTCATGGTGAAAAGGCTTCCAAATCGTTCTCTTTTTGCAGTTCAAAATCTATGGTTTGATGTTTTCGCTGCAGCGAGAATAATGAAGACAAAACGATGGCTTTGAGATATCATATACATATCAGGCGCAAAACCCTAAAGCCTAAAGGCCACGTTGGGTAATTGGGCTTTGATATTATGCTTCCTCTTTTGAGGCCCAAAAATCCATGTACTATTTAAAATCAACTGCCAACAAGGGACAGATTGAAAGCGTGGTTGGGGGGGGGGGGGGGGGGGGAATGAAGGTGGATGAATAATGCCTACTTGTGCCAACAGGGAAGAGGATCCAGGGATCACTTGTTTTTTGGATGTGGGTTTACAAAAATTAGTTGGCAAGAAATATTACAGAAATGCAGGATTAGAAGAAGTGGGGGGATTGAGCTGTTGAATTACAATAGGCAGTTAGTAAAATGAAAAGGAAAGTATTGATCTCGGTCATTTTTGCCTATTGTATGAAGTGCCTGCATCTATTAGATATGGAGAGAAAAGAACTGTAGATTGTATAAGAAGGAAGAGGAAATAACAGCCTGCATGCGATGGCTGTTGATCAGGTGAATAAGAAATTATGTAATACTTGAAATATAAATACCAATATATTGAATGTAACGTAGACAATACAAGTTGATAGATTAAATGATAGGAAATAATTGCAAAGGTTATTCAATGCACCGAGATAGTGATCGTACTGTAGCAAAATTTTGCTATCATTGGATAAATAAAAATGATTTCATGGCCCGTATTCAGTGGCTGTTGTTGATTAGGTGAATAAGGAATTACGTGCTACTTGGAACATATATACCTTTAGATAAATTCTTATATTTTGATTGTATTTAAATCAATCTTTATTCGTTTTATTTGTATTTAAGTATGTTCTTTCTTTCAAATAAAAAATAAATTTGTGTTAAGGATTTATTTACGTAAAAATTAAAGTATAAACGCTTATTTAAATATAAATTAAAGTTTAAGAATTTATTTATATGCAAAATAAAAATTAGGAGGTTATTTGGATATAATAAAAATATAAAAATTTATCTAAATAAAATGATAAAGTTCAATGATTCTTTTTATTATTTTAACCTATATTATTCAATGGCTTTTTTTTTTTTTTTATTTTTTGTATAATAAGTTTATAATTATATCTAAGTTTTGTCTAAATTTATTTTTTTCCAAGACGATTTTAAATGTGTTCTTTTCTCTGCATCGACTTAGTACATACAAGATTTTAAATATCAAACAGCTTGTTGAGTAATTTGTCACGAATCTAGCAATATCTGAATTTTTTATATTTGATTTATGAAACAAGCAATTTTGAAGTCAGAAATTCAAGTCTCAAAACTATTGTTACCCGAAACAAGATTGTCACATTGGTTCACAATAATTTAGGAGAGGATAACCATGAAACAGATCATATTTCTCATCTGTTTCATGGTTATCATGTTTCATATTACAATTAGATTCAAAGGGGCTGAAGCCTGGAGGGCAGTTAAGTTTCCCAGTCTACACCATGGGAAGGAGTAGGGGAGTTTGGGTTAGGTGACATTGATGTGCTTAAGATTTCCAGGCTTGCTTCCAAATCTCTCACAAAGCATAAAAATAATGGATTCAATTTTATTCAATCTTCTAAATGAATTTGGAAACATGATTGAAGTTTTTTTTAAAAATAAAATAGGGCCTCTCCATGTTCTTTTCATACTTGTGTTATGATTCAAAAAGATTTGAGATAGGGTATCAAGTATTAACTATTAGACATGACTTAGATAGGAAAAAACGTAAAATGTATAATTTTATAACGTGTGTATGCGTATATATGATTTTATTTTATTTTTTAGTTTAATACGAAAGATAGAATTTAAATTTTATATTATTATTTGAATCTTTTTAAAAAAAAAAGATTATACTTATTATCATTTCAATTAGTTGAATTACTCAATTAAGTGTCATTCATTTCCCTAAATTAACCCATTTCACTTTTTTAATAAATTACAATTACAATAAAATATTACATTCATATAAGAAATCATATAATCAATCAAACAAATAATTTGATAAACTAGTACATAATTAAATAAATTTAATATAAAATTAAATCAAATTCACATAATTTAACTTGAGTACAAGACTTCAAGATTTGAAAATTATTTCTTTAATATTAAATCAAGATCTCAATGATTATCCTTTCACCTTAATACCACTCATATTATAATTTATAAGGCTTTTGGAGTAAATAGAAAAAAAAAATTGTATTCAAAGGCAAGGATATGGGGATAGAGGCCTTTTTTTCTGAATTTTGAAAAAAAAAACGATTTAATTTTTGCTATTTAATGATGCATCCATCATTAAATTAAATATTGAAAATATTTTTTTATTTCTTAAAACCCTAAAACAAATTAAAATTAATAATGGATGTTTAGATTAGGACTGGTACATACAAAATTTATTTATGAAAGATTAATACTTGAACCATCAAGTCAAAAAGGTTGAATTGTCGTATTCAATTTAATTATTTTGACAACTCTTGCATATGGCAAACTCAAAGAGACGATTGATTGCCATCATTGTTCAACTTGGTATTTCTTCCAAAATTTTCCATTAATATTGGATGGGGACCTTGCCCTATGTTTAAGGGTGAGAAGAAAAACAAAATCATAATGAAAAAAATTCCAAAATTGAGTTGTCACCGTGGCCACCAATTCCCAACCAATAAAGTAAATAAAAAGAAAATTACTACTTTGTGAATATAAATAAAAAATAAAATTTATTAAATTGATTCATATAATTATTTTTAAATATTAATATTTAATAATTTAAATTTAAATTTTAATATCAATTAAAAATGGCAATACAACAAATATTCGCTGTGTTTTAAATATTTGTATCCGAATATATTAATATTTATAATATTTAAATTTAATATCATTATTTAAATTTGAGTTCGTTTAAATAAGTACTATTTATTTAAATATTTGAATCATTAAAAAGTTTGTTTATTTAAATTTTTTGTCAAAATATAAAATAAATAAAAAAATTAATTTAAAATTCAAGTTCACCCTTAATTAATAATAAATAAAAATTATTTTTTAAGGTTTGAAATTTTCTACTAGAATAAAATTTTATATATTTTACATATATAAAAAAGTAATAGATTCAAATACAAATTTAAATATTTATTATTATTATTATTTAAAATATAAACAAATTCGAATATTAAATATTAAAAATATTATTCATATCCGCTTTGAATATATTATGAATAACAAATTTTTTATTTGAATATGTTAATTATAAGTTTTTAATTATTTAAATTTAATATAAACGAATCAAATAATGACATATATTCATTTATTTAATATCTATTATCATCTCTTATATCTATAATTTTTTCGAATTAGATCCATAATAAACTCAAAACGCATCTTTTGTACCGAAAATATATATAGAAAAATTTTCGTGGTTGTTATTTTTATTTTCTATTTTACTGGCTTCTGGATGAGATTTGAAATCAATCACTCAGGTAAGTTAAATTAAAAAAAAAAAGAAACCAAGGAAAAAAATTGAATAAAGTCAAATTAAGATTAATATAAAATGTCAACGAATGGGCCAAATTCCAGTGGTCCTCATAAGTAGAAACTCCTGACCAGATGTTCATATCTCTGGGCGGCAGCCGTGGGGACCGCCACCATCACCTTCACTGCATCCGTCTGATTAAAAACCGGCGAAAGCAAACAATATCGATCACAGCAAATGGGTCCCACATGAACCGGCTTCCCCAACCCCAAGTCAACCTTCTCTAATCCCAGTCTTGACCATTGAGAGAGTATCAAAACCCCTACTGAGTCAGGACACGCCCTACTATGGCTCAGTAATTCCACCACAGATTTCACGAACTCACTATCCACTCGCTCTTTCGCTCTTTTCACCAGCATTGTCACGTACCCTAAACCCTTCTCTGTCAAGTCCTTAACGCTGGTTTGCGCGCACCCTAACACGAACGCGTTGCCGTAATATCCACTGGGTAGACTCGGCTTGACTCGGTTTCTAACGTCGATGCTGAAAAGAAGTTTTAACATTTGATTTGAAGGTAAGCTTAAGGCTCTAGCCCAGCTCCGCCATATATGAGCTGAGAGAACTTCGAAAGACGTGTAATTTGACTCACCGGGTCTACTCGTGGAAAAAGCGACCTTTTTTAACTCGTTGAGACTCGTTTTATCGAAAATGAACGATGTGGGGACGAGTCTTTCGTTGGAGAAACGAGCCAGGAACCCGCAAAGGTCTGGAACTCGGTTGAACTCGGGGTGACTCAGTGAGTTGTTATTAGTATTATTTCTTGTTGGCTTGAATGGTGATGGGTTTAGAAGGTGGCGATCCCAAACGGGTTTGGGTTTAAACTTGAACTCGGCGAACTTGGTTTGACTCGTGGAGGCTAACTCAGCGAACGAATTGAGAAACTCAGCACTACCGATACCGTCACAAAGACAATGATTAATGCCAACACCGAGCGCAGCATTGCCGTCTTTTAGCCACGTCAGCTGGACAACCAGAGGTGGGGCCCCTTTCAGCACATCTGCCACGTGGAACGACAAGAGCTTCCTCCATTGCGTAACGAACCGTGGAGCTTTCTCAAATTCGTTAACGTTATGATCAGAGCGAGCTTCGATGAACAAAACACCCTGCGCTCGACAAACAACCTCAAGGCCGGTCCCGGAGCCATCAGGTTTGGCCCTAACTCGACCAGCCAGTGGGTAATAGGGAATCAAGGCTTTCGCTAGAGCAGCCTTGACCCGAGCCGTGGTGGCACGTCGGTCTAAACCAGGGTGAGCGTTATAGACCAGAAGGTATTCAATGGTGAAACGAAGAAAAAGTTGAGAGTCAAGAGCTGAGAGAGCTAGAACCCGAGTTGGGGTTGGCTCCGATGGAGTTACAATTGTAGCCTCTATGACATGAACTGTCGATCCCATGTTTTTGTTAAGGCTTGGGTTTGAGTTTTTTGTTGGGTTGAGAGAAAATGAGAGCTTTAAGGGGTTTATATAATAGAGCTTTAAGGCCTTTTTTGTTATTAGTGAAAATTAATTTATTAATTTGTTAATGATTTTTTTTGTCTTAATTAGAAAGAGTTGGTGAGAGATTAAAGGTGAAGTGGCCTGAACTTGCGATAAGAAAGTACGATAATAGGATGACGGAGTTGATTTTTATGTTTTTTGACACTTAAGTCGATGAGGTATTTAGGGCGTTGGGAGGAAGGAGGTGAGTTGTGTGGAGTAAGCTTCACCGGAAAGAAAGCTTAGGTATTAAGATCTTAGGGTTTTTTTTACGTATCTAATTCTTTTTTTTTTTTAACTTTATAAATGTGAAGTTCGAAAAAAATTTACGTGGATGAATAAAAATTATATTTAATAATTTTAAGTAAATATGATTCATATTTAATGGTTATAAATTAAAAATTAAGTATTCAATTCTGAAATGAAACTTGAATAGGATATCAATAAGATTATTGAATAAACTTTATTTTAGTAAATATGAGTTAATTTTTTTAAAAGAGATGATGTGATAATTAGACGTAAGCTGATTAGATGCATAAAAAAAATCCAAATGAGTTGATCACGTTGATTGAATAAATTGACGTAATATAATTATTATTCTCTCACAATGTTAAATACAATATGCTGAGAAAATAATACAAAAAATATAAAAATAATTTAAAATTTTTAAAAATCTTATTAAATATGATAAAAATAAAAATGTATATTATATATTTAATATATAAACAATCATACAAATTATAATACGTGTTAAATATAAAATAAATTCAAATACATAAATAACATAATTTAATACTATTGTGTGTCTAACAGTGAAAGATTTGTGCCAAGATTCTCCGGGCATGACTTTATGGAAAAATTAATATAAAAACAAATGTTAACAGCTTGGCTTTGCTTTCGCTATTACTTGTAAAGTTTTTAAACATATTAGGACAATTTCAACAAGAAGACAACTTGGAGATTATTGCACAATCTTTTAAGAAATTATGATCATATCTTGGACACGAATAATATTATATCAATTCATGTTACTTGTTTAAATAGTCAACCTCAAAATCATTAACACCTCATTTCTCAAATGTAGTTTGAATTACTACTTTAAATTTAATCTTCAATCACTTTTTAATGTTCATATATTATAAAAGATCTGGTTTGTGTGGATTAAGTTTAAATATGATAATTTTAAATATGATATGAAAATAATACAAATAAAAAATATAAAGAAGATATAATTTAAAATTTTGATAAAAATTATAAATAAGTTTGACAAAAAAATATATTTCATATTTTCATGTTAATACGAACTGTAACATATAATTTTTGTGTTAAACATAACATGAATGCATAAATTATTAATCTTGGTGGGGTCTAGTTAATTTATTTTTAGGAATTTACTTCAGTCGATGGACCCCAAATATCATTATCAAAGATTTGGAATGGTATTTGAAGAAGATGCATAGCATTGGTGCAAGAGAAAACCATGTGAAAAAGTGCCTGGATGTCTAACCAGTTTGGATATCCTCAACACTGTTTCTGCTGGACCTTTGTTTGTCCACCCATCAACCTTTTATCTTTGTTCTTTTCCATTGTTTTTTTCTTTCCTACAATTTCTATTCGGTTTAACATTTTACTAAGGATATATATATAATCCATCAGGAGCAAGGGAGCAAAAGGAGGGAAAAGCTTTAAAAGAAAAACTATGAATTCATTACCATATATATATTAATTAGAAATGTTCAGCCCTCAGTTGTTTATAGTGGGAAAATGAAGAGTTTTGGGATAGGATATTAAAAGATTTTGGTTTAAATTTGATCATATCAATCATGTATCCTGATATTCTGCTGACGAACCACTCAGATTTTCAACTAGGAATTTGTGGTGCATAATCTTATAGTTTTATCATTGAATAATAATATCTTCATTCAGTTTATAAGTAAGATTAAGAAATTAAAGTTGCTTAAAATTTTTAGGGGCCGAAGTGGGGGAATCAACTAGGCTAGCAAATAGTGGCGAAGGCACACTCATCTCCGTCAGGATAATGGACCCCCAATGTGTTGGATGGTGATAGCTATATTTCGTTGTACAATAAACAAACTACACTTTCGGTAATTCCTTTTACCGACTCGTTAGAGGCATTTTGTGGTTCAAGGGATAAAATAAATGTTTCTTTAGTGTATGAATCATCAATCAGACGGGAATATTTTTATCAATTTAATTCGAATTAACGTGGCGAGCTGACTTGAAATCTCAAGTTTCATATCTGCTGGATCACCCAATTGATTACCTGATGTTATGTGAAGATGTTAACTTTCATCTTTTGATTGGATTGTTGACTGTCAGCTCAGCTTGAATTGACACGTAAGCTTTAATCTCGTCATTTGGAGCTCGAGTTAGTTAGGCCTAGTGTCACGAACTTAAGGGAGAGTCTTAAATCTCACATCCAACATAATAGGAGGGTTACTGGAGTATATAAGGGTTCACACCACCTCCGCATTGTAAGGCGCTTTTTGAAGGACAAAACCGTGAGACCAGAGCCTCACAAGGGTGTGAACCATAGCAGTCAGGCTGATCCGAGACGTCGGAAGGGTGAATGTCCGAGTCCCGGAACCGTGCGAGTTCAGAACTTAAGTCTCGACCCGTGACAAGTGGTATCAGAGCCAGCCCTATATCGTTCGATCTCCGCCAAACACCTCGAGAGAGGTAGACAAGGTGACCAGCCTCCGTGACGAGGGCGTCACGAGGTTGGGTGCAGGAAAATGTCACGGACCTAAGGAAGAGTCCTGAATCCTACATCGAACATAATAGGAGGGTCACTGGGGTATATAAAGGTTCACACCACCTCCACTTATGAGGTACCTTTTGTAGAAAAACCGTGAGGTCAGAGGAGGTCAGACGGACAATACTTCACAAAGTGTGAACCATGACAGTCAAATTGATCTGAAATATCAAAAAAATAAATGTCCAAATTCTAAAATCGTGTGAATTCGAAACTTAATTCTCGACCTGTGATATTAACATCTTCACCACACAAATATAAATAGCCCCTCTAGATATTATCAAATCATTGGAACTTTCATATCTACTTTTTATCTTTTTCCCCTTCTTATTTTCTTTTTAAATATTGATTTAAACGTCAGAATATAAATATCATAAATATCTTTGACTTTTGTTATTAATCGACTTCTCATCTATCGATTTCAAATTTTTGTCTTTAAAAAGACAGCTTGATAGCAATAAGACTGATCATTGGTTAAACCAGAATCACTCTTTGTATTACAAATATTTTCCTCGTGCAAAATACTGAAACAATCCGACAATTTCACTACTGAAACAATCATGTGACTTGCTGCCGATTCACTGGTCCGCCTAGGGGAAATGTTGTTGGTTTATAACAAATATTCATTCTTGTCTTTTTTTTTTTTTTTGTTAGTTAAATGCTGTTATTGTTGAAGTTCTCCAAATCATTATTCCCTCAAAGCAGCTAAGGAACTTAGGTTGATTCTTCCTAAACATCTCAAAGGGTTGCTTTAACAAAGTTGACTCTTTCATGTCGGCTATGGAAAGACGTATTGTCGAGGAGATCTATGACAAGCAAGTGAAAAGCGAGGCTAAGCTACTTCAATTTAATCTCTGGGTATAGCTAGCTAGGGCTATACTCTATGGAGATATGTCACCAATCTGAGTGCTAACCACAACGAAGGCACCTTTCAGGCATCGACTACCCTTTATTCCTCCTGCAGACACGGACTACATATCTCAGGAATCAATATTGTTGATGAAACCTCCTAGGATTGTCAATTTTCTACGTTTAGATTAAGACTATGGTGGTGGCTTTTTCTATATATCTCTTCTCTTCGTCCAAAATGATTGGACATTGTTTTCGTGGAGGGTTAAAATCCTTAAAATATAAGAATGAGAGGTCGGTTAACGATAAAAATCGGAAGTTATCTCGGCGTTTGCATTTTCACATTTAAATCAGAATTCAGTTTAGGAAAAGAAAGAAAAATAAAAACTTAAAAGCTAAAAAAGTTAGATTCCATTGGAAATTCCTAGATTGAACTATTTTTTTTTATGTGATAGGGTTTTTGGGTCTAGATATCTCAAAGTCAACATAAAAAACTAAAGCCGATCTTGTAAGCATGAGATAAGCTTACAGTTGATTATCCAATCAAGCCATGACAAGTCAATTGTAACATTCTTAATCTCATATTTAAATCAAAATCTGTAAAGTATTTTTTGTAAGATAAAATTATGAGATCTTTAAATTAAAATAAACAATACTTCATAAGTTGAGTACGAGATTCTACATCAATACATTGGAGTATTAGCTGATAAGCTGCTGAAGTGACCAAGCTGATATGAACATAAAATTTTAGGTTGGTCGGACATGTTAGCTCGACTGAAATGATTAAAATGTCCCCATTTATCAAATAATTTATGCTAAGGCGAAAAATTTTTATTTTGTCTTTTGAACACTAAAATGTCTATAACAAACATCTTCTACTTTTTTATTAAAATTTTAAACTATATCATTTAATCTTAAAGACTTTATTATACATAAAGATGCTTTACACTTTTATAATATTAGTGTTATAATTCCATATACATCCTATTTGAAAGCTTAATTAGCTCACCTATAGTTGATAAAGGTACTTGTTATAAAAAAGATTTCAATTCCAAAGAATTTTTCATCTTTGCATGAAATTATATATGTATGTATATGTGTTATGCATATTAATATGTATTTTATTAATTGCACAAAAATTAAAATGATTGTTAAATCATCAAGAATGGTTGACCTAATCTAACCCAAATATTATTGTTATGTGTTGGGAGATACTCGTGCCGAGCTTCAAGTTGAGAGATAAAATCTTTAAATCACAAAAAATTATATATATATATGTTTATTCATCTAATTATTAATAAACATAAAAAGAATAAATTAAAAAAATATCTCGATTAATATATAATTAAACAATACGTTCTTTTGGTAAAACTTGAACATGAAATTTAAAGATTACATTGAAATCAACGTGCCCATTGATAAATTTGTTAATATTTTCAAGAGTTACTCTTAAGACGTTAAGATGACAATTAATTAACTATTTGTACCAAATGATACTAATGTTTTGATTAAAATGCAATCCAAAGGGATTACAAACTTGTAATTAACGTAACCATTACACATATCTGCAATAAACTTGTAATTGAGGCCTCTGATCACGGGATTCAGTTGTCTAATCAATACAAGAAAGAATTTTAGAAAATACAGGCAAATGCTATCGGCATAAGAATATTAAAAATGTGGATAGCCAGCCATAGTTGTCTTTTAACTTGCAAATCTGAGGAAAGAGTTAGGTATATAGATATAGCTTAGCTTAGCTGGGTATGTCAACTGGTCTGGACGGGACGTGCATTCACATAATTTACTTTGGATGATAATGACCACGACATCACTAATTGGAAATGCCCTGAACTACAAGAGGTGAGGGAAAAAAAATCGATATGAAATAATAATATTTGATTCGGTTTTGAATCGAATTTTTTTTAGATTAGATATTAAATATATATATTAAGTTTAAATAAGGTATCAAATTCAATTGAATTGAATTATATAGTTATATTAATATTTATATATTTTTTAAAGTTTTATAAAATAAAAATAATTATTTTATATATAAATTTATTTAAATATATTAAAAATCTTATTAAAATAATATATAAAAATAAAAAATAAAATTTAAAAATCGATGTACTGAACTGGTAGAATTCGGTTTGAATCGAATCGATTTCAAAAAAATTTTATTTCGAATTTAGATCAAATTTTAAAAATTAATAATACTATGCATTATCTGAAAAAATCGAATCTAATCCGATCCAATTTTCACTCCATACACAAGAGATTAGTACATTGGTAAGAGGAGTTTTTTTTTTATGAAAATATTTTAAAAATAAATTTTAAATAAATGTAATAAATGTATTCATAAAATCATTAAAAAAATTTAAGGAGAGTTTGTCATCTGGCATTGATTATTACAATGCCAATTAACCAATTTGTTCATATATTAATTATTCACATATATATATATATATTGATGAAATTTATAAGTGAGAAAAATACGTAGCAAGTCTCATGTATCAATCAAGCATTGATTCAATTGATAATTAGTTCAATTGCTTTAAGTGTAAATTATCTTAGATTAAGAATAAGGGTAATCTCTCATCCTTCTTACTTTGTGATTTTTGTGATGGATATGCATAATCTACGTGCTTCGCTTCACGTCTTTTCAAAAAAAAAAAAAAAAAGAAGCAAACAATGCTTCCGTATGCAAGATAATTTTCTTTTATATTTCAGGGTTAGGAAGGGATCTGATACGGAATATAACAATAATAATAAATTAAATTTTATATCTCATAATTTTAAAATTGATTGAATGAAAATTTAAAAAAAATTATATTAGATCATAATTTTAAATTTTTTTATGCCACTTATTTGTATAAAAAAATAATTTTTTCATTTATTTCTTTAATCTTCATATAATTGATTATTATTTATATTTATGTCTTGTGTGATTTACTTTTAAAAATTTTCGAATATCGAATATTAATTCTAATTTTAGCTTAATTTCCTTATTTATAAAAGTGGACTGCTAATCAGATTCTTGTTCTCATCACTACTTGGGTTTGGGGTGGGACATGAGAAAAACTAAATTCAATATTAATTTTTAGATGTCTAATATAGAATCAGAGTTGAAAAATCTGTTTAACTAGTAATTTCCAAGTTCCAACATATATGTGATTATGTGTATTTTGTTTTATAATTTTCTTTAATTTTTGCACATTTTTTAATTGCATGAAGCATAATAGATCTAGTTATAAATGTGAGGGCCTGTAATGGATTCATATCATATCAAGACATTTTCAAACAAAAGGAGGTGGGGTTTTTATTATCTTCCCAACTTTCTTTTTCTTAAAAGTTGAAGCTGATGATTTTAGATTTATATTTAGCTAAACATTGCGAGCCAGGCTAATCTCCACAATATTTTTTTTTATTTATATTTAATGTATTATTAATATACAAATTTTATATACTATTAGTGAATTAAATAATAATATTTTATTAAAAAAGTGAATCAAATGATATTATTATATTAATAAGTAATTTTTTTAGAAAAATATTAATTTTTATATATTAATTTTAAGAATTAATATTTATTTATTAATAAAATAATATTATTTGATTTACTGATAGACTGTTAAATATAAATTCTTTTTTTTTTCTTTTGGTTACTATTTCAAAAGCACTTTATGTTATATGAATCCCATTCGTTTTGTTAACAACAGGGCAGAAAGAGCATATAGCAAAAGACACCAAGCACGATAAGGAATGGTCTTTTCTTTGACTCAACTACCAAACAAAAACAATTTGGTGATGATAAGAATCATGACTCATCATGTCCATTTCCTTTTTTTCTTATTAAAAATTTGGGAGTTGAGAAAACTTTTTTGTTATTTAGAACGATCCAAATTTAAATTTTGATTATTGAAATTTGTTGATGATATTTTTAGGTGTTCGATTGAAGAGAAGTTGATTGGATGTTTAAGGTGAGGGAATCTGAATCTATAGCCAGAAAATATGATTAAAGGAGCATTGAGTTGATTTTTCGTAATGCATTTTTGACGTTCATGTCAATAAAAAGGTGTCTAAGGTCTAATGAAGAAGAAGGTAAAGAGTATTAAGGAAGGTAAGAGGAGAGAAATGCTTAAGCTTTATGAACCTAAGCCTCATTTTATTTTATATATAAGATAAAATGTGATGATTTGATTAAAACAATTGACAATTGATAATAAATTTACGTAAAATTTAAAAAATATTAATGTAGATCATTGTAAATCATATTTAAAATTTCTAAATAAATATGAGCTGCATTTAATAATTCAATTAAGTTGAAGGTCAATTTATTTAATTTTGAATGATGCATTTATGAGATGTCAATTAAGGTGTCGGACGAATCTTTTTTTTTAACAAGGGATGAGCTAGTTCTAAAGCAAATGATTCGGATGTCAACTTTTCTTGGTGATGATGTAATAGTTGAGTGTGTGTTAGTTAGACTATAAAAAGAATTGACCTTCTTGATCGAATAAATAAATATAAAAAATTTAAAAATTTAATATATCATCAATAAATCACATGAATGTAAAATAATTTTTTTTGTATAAATAAATTTTTATTCTTTCAATATATACAAAAACATGTAAATCTTTTTTTTATGAGGTAATCTTTCTTATTCTTTTCATAAGTTGCATTTTCGAATGTAAACTTTTAAAAGATCAATATTTTCGTATATAAAAATGTTTAAAAAATTTTCCATGTAGAGAATAATAATCTTGTAAATTAATTTTCAAATTGACATTGAAGTTCGATGTTGTGGCAAATTTAATTATTTGAATTTAAGAACTTTTTAGGGCTATGATTTATACGTTAAATTAAATTCAATGTTTGAAATTAAAATCCAAAAAAGCCAATTTTATATATTTTTTTTCAAATGGAAATATATTATTAAAGAGAACTACATAATTGAAAACGTTTTAAGGCCCAATATTCCAAAAATTAATGCAAGGTGTTAGAAGGCTGCCAGGTGTCCATTGGCTGCTAAAGCCCATGCTGAAAACAAACTCATTACTCTTCCAACAAGACAACTGTACGAGAAAGTAAAAGCCCGGCCCGGGGAGTTAAACTAAACCCTGTTATGTTCTGCCAACGGGTCGGAGCAGACAAATTTTTTATAATTACGAATTCGACTTATAATTACATAAATATTCGAATTTAATTATCTTCGGTTATTTGGTTAGTGATTAAGATAATTTTAAAAAAGATATTAAAATTGAGAATCGAACTTCATCCTTCTTACTTTCCTTTAACGTAGGATTTTACTAATGATAAAAAATATATATATTCGAATATTAAAATATTTTATTATATTGATTTAATTAGCTTCATGTATAAAATTGTAATAAATTTTAATAAAAATTAATTTAATAATTTTAATTTAATATAATATTTATAAAATAATATTTTTTAATATAATTATATTTTTATTTTACATAACTATAATATTTTTAACCCTGACTTTATTAAAAAAAAACCTCGACCCTATTCGAAATCCTATTTAAAAAAAACAAAACTAATCTTATAGGGTGGGGTGAAAACCCTAGTTCTGTTCTGTTCAATGTTGTTCGAAGACCGCCTTCTTTGTTTCAGCACCTGACAATAACTTCTCTCTTCCGGACACTCTAGCTCGAAACGGTGAGTTTTTGCTTCCTACTTCCAGTTTTGAACACCACCAAAACCTCCACTTCTACAATCTCGTATAGCTCTCTCTGTAACTGTAAGCATGTCAATTCTCCGAAAACTCCACAACAAATCTCCTTATCCCCAATCTATCCTCAAAATCTTCCCCACTCGCTTTTTCGTGGCAGCCCAAATCCCAAACCCTGGGCCATTCGACGAGCCGTTTCCCGACGAGCCCACCTCCGCCTACTACGACGAGCAGGTTTACAAAGCGGGCCGCAATGGAGACATGGTGACTGTGGGGTATCTCCTCAACAAGCGCGTGCGAGACGGATGCTTCAACACCACCAAAACCTTCAACTTCCTCACTAACGTCGAATCCTCTCTCTCCATCCTCGACCCTTTGATCCAAACGTTGTCTCGTCTGGACAAAGGCGTCCCTCGTAAACACGCGTTTGATTTACTTATCGCACGTCTCTGCAAGCTGGAAAGAACCGACGAGGCGCTGCGCGTGGTCGACACAATGGCCAAGGGAGGGTACGGGTTGAACGCCGCTAGCTTTCATCCGATCGTGAACGCCTTGACGAAGAAGAAGAAGATGGAGGAGGCGTGGAGGGTGGTGGATCTGATGAGTTCCGCTGGAGCTCCGCCGGACGTGACGACGTATAATTTTCTCTTGACGGCATATTGTTTTGAACGGAAGTTGATGGAGGCGAGCGCGGTGGTTAAGAAGATAGAAGAGGAAGGGTTGGCAGTGGATTCACGTACTTATGACGCGCTGATATTGGGGGCGTGTAGGACGGGGAAGCTGGAAGGAGCATTGGTGTTGCTGAGGAGCATGATGGACGCTGGACTTCACGTGATGTATTCAACTTATACGCACGTGATCAATGGGATGTTGAAGGTGGGGAATTACGATCAGGCGGTGAGGTTTGTGATGGCTAGTCAAGGGAGGGATGCGATGTTGGATCAAGAGAGCTTTGGGGTTTTGGCTAGTAAATTGGTTAGGTTGGGAAGAAAGAGTGAAGCGGTGTTTGTTTTGGATGAGATGAGTAAAAGGGGCTTGAGCATTGGTAAAAAATTGACTGAAATTTATCAACAGAAGCTTCAAAACAGAAGCTAAAGTTCACATTTTTTTTTTTTTTTTACCATTTTAATGATTAAGGAGGCTTTAAAAACCATGGCATGTGAGCTATTTCAGTTTTTGAGTTTTGTCTAGGTGGCATTTTTAATAAAAAGATTTATCTCTTACATTAGTTATAGAAGGAATGTAAATTTTATTCATTATCCAGTAAGTAATGGAAGTGCTACCGAGCAATAAGTACATACTGGTTAACTTTTACACCATATATGAGTCCCTACTTAACTCATATCTTTTACACAGTTTTTGGTTAACCTGATCATAAGTTATATTTTTAGGCCTATTAATCGTAATCCAACTATATTTCTTATTTTCTTTAGTATTTACTCCTTTGTGAGCTTCGCTAACTTAAATATGCATGTATTTTTTTGTCCAAATTCGATATATGTATGCTTTTCAAGTCAGTTATAGTATGATTGAGATCGAAGCTTTCTCTCGTGACCTATTAACGGCCGATTGAAGTTCATTCTCCTATCCATTATCTTTTTTTTTGTTAATTACACAGGTATAGCACTTGTCATAATACCCTCTTAAGAGTATTTACAATTGAAAAAATGTAGTCTTTGCTTTCTTTCTCTTGCTTGCAGAGCACACAGCCTCTATTAATGTGAATTTCCTAGGAAGCCAATCGATCTTTCGTTGGGAGCTTGTCAAGGATAGTCGTTTAGGTAATTACAGCATATTTTGGTATGTGAAATTTACACCATATAAGGTTATACCAATTTACTTTTATTTAACTCTCTCTTATTTTTTCCTACACACTTGTGGTGAGTAGCTACAACCCTTATTATTCCAAACTATTCTAATTTTTTTGTGTCAAAAATCTAGTTGCAAGACTTCTCTTATCTGAAGTAGTTTCTTTATACAATAGCTATGACTTTGAGCTTATGAAACTTCCCAAATGCTTCTCCCTTTTAACATATATATATATATATATATGTATCCCTGCATTCCATAGCCAATGTACTTGTGTAAAAATAGACCTTAAAAGCTTAAACTATAACATTTTTCATTAGGTAAAAATGTTTAATTTTTTAAAAGTTCCTTAATTAAATTTAAAAAATAAACATAAATAATATTTTAAAATTTATTAATTAAATAAATAAATTAAGAACATAATAAAATTTACTTATATTTAATTTGTTTACTTATTTATGATTATATCATAAAGTAAGGTTGTAATTAAAATTGAGAGAAGGGATTTAAATTTCACTTAAATGATGTGAAAGTACAATTGAGTAATTGACTTACAGAGGAGTGCATTTGGATGATATGCACGGACGTATGATTGATATAATAGTCCAAGTCACATCACGTCCAAACTCCAACCCCAATACGGGAGAGCTGACGTCACCGCCGGTCACAAAAAAAAAGGCACGGCCAATTCTCTTACTTGTCCCTATTCCCCCATGTGCTCCTCCCAGCATCCGATTCCTCTCCCTTTTCCCTTATCCTCCACCATCCCTCTACCGGCGGACGTTAGCAGCCTCCTTCCATGAACCTCCGTCCGCCTCCTCACCATAACATTCACTCCTCCGGCGGCGGTGGTAGCGGCCGTCGCGAAGACTGTTGGAGCGAGGGCGCCACCGCTGCGCTCATCGAGGCGTGGGGCGACCGTTATTTAAGACTTAACAGAGGTAACCTCCGTCAGAAGGACTGGCAAGAAGTCGCTGACGCCGTTAACTCCCGTCAAACCGGCGTTAAGCCGAGGAAAACCGACGTTCAGTGCAAGAACCGGATCGACACGTTGAAGAAGAAATACAAGCTCGAAAGATCCAAGCCGCCGCCGTCGAAATGGCCGTTTTTTAGCCGCATCGATTCCCTCATCGGCGGCAACGCCTCCGTCTACAAAAAGCATCCCAGCGTCACTTTCACGATCAAACCGAAAACGGCGTCGTTATTGAAGGAGCCAAAGTCGACGGAGAGCTCGTTTGATGACGATGACGGAGATGATGATGAGGTGAGGAAAGAACACCGAGTGGAGGATGTAGGATTATCCGATGGAGCTGCGTGTAGGGAATTAGCAAGAGCGATTTTGAAGTTCGGGGAGATCTATGAGAGGATCGAGAGCTCGAAGCAACAGCAAATGATGGAGCTTGAGAAACAGAGAATGGAGTTCACCAAGGATCTGGAGTTTCAACGAATGAACATGCTTGTTGATGCTCAGCTGGAGATGGAAAAATCAAAGCGACAAAAGCATTTGAACCGATCAGGTAAAAGCTAAATTTGTTTGATTTATCATACCGAGTTTTGATTTTGCTTCAATTAGCTTTATTTTAAGTAAAAAAAGTTAGAATTTTGATGATTGATAAATGAGTTTGATGGCTTAGATTTGGCTTTAGCTGGTAATGTAGGAGTTTTATACAAAATAAGTAATCTTTTATTGCTATTAGATGTCGTAAATGAAGAGAAGAAGTTTTGATGATCAATGAAGTTGGATAAAAGTATAAAACATTTGTGATAAACGCGTTTGATAGTTTATATTTGGTTCGAGGGGATGTTAATGGCAGTAATTAGGGGTGAAATTTGAGTATTTATGTACTAGTTCTTTCAAAATGTTTCGAACTTTTTATCTTAAACCAAATTGAAACCTATCAAATGTGTCTACAGGAACGTTGCCTTGTTGCCACTAGTTACTGCCATTAGCATTACCTTAAACCATATTGAAACCCATCGTATGTGTCTATGTGGACGTTGCTTTGTTGCCAGCAGTTACCGCCGTTAGCATTACCTTTATCATTTATCAAAAACTTTTTAATATTGCAATGTTGTCTTGGCCTGCAAGTTGATGTTGTACTTGATATAGGTGCTGCCTGCCTGAATTGTAAGTTTGGTATGTGAATCATAGCCCTTGGTTCGTGTATGGTTTAATGATGGATGCATGTGAAATTTCTTATTGTGGTGTACTAGTTTTATTTTGGATTTTGAGTAGATAGAGTCATTAAAGAAGGGAAAACGGAGAGGCTTTTTTTAACAAGACGCCGCGTCATATTCTCTCTCTTTTGCACACTGCAGAGACAACAATGATGTTGGCTTACTTTTGAGCTATTCATCTTTTACCATCATTTTATTGGGTTAATTTTTTATTGTTGGAATTTAGAACTGATATGCGAAATTCCTGTTGCTATTAAGCTTGATTTATCGACTGAAGTTCATATTACTGCTAAGCTCGATCTTGGTTTCTGTTCACAATCTGATGTCTGACAAGCATTTTCGTTAACTTTGCATGCCATACAGGGAAGAAGCAGTAATCTGAGAATAGAAACTGAGTCTGAGTGTCTTTGTGACTATGTCCTCCTTTGATCTCAAGTAACTCAGACAGAAGTCTCCATCTGTAGATCCAATCACATCGGAATCATGTGATTATGGTGGTTGTAACTTGTAACATTTCTTGTACATAAATTAGTTGTTTGCTGCAGATCTCTTGTATTTCTAGCTGTTGTAATGAAATTATCAACTTCTCAAGTAATTCTTACTCTGTAGTTTTTTCTGTTATATAAATGATGGTTTAATGTAATAATGGCTTGAAATCACAAATGAAAGATGCTAATTTTCTTCGTCCCCTATACTCGAGGCTTCAACCTCGAGAGAGTAGGATCGCGATTTTAACGTCTTTCGCTGTTAAAACTTGTTCGAAAAAAATTAACAGAGGGAGAGAGAACAGGGTAACAATGGGGAATATTAGTCAAAGTTCATGCTTGGAAGAGTTAGGCCAAGCTTGTGAACAAGAGCATGTGATACTTCCTTGGTTGGGCAGGAGAGTATCTGAAAATGAAGGCAACTGTGGCCTACATTTTGGAGATTGCCGAGAGTATTAATTTCATTTGTCCTTTGAAATGACTACTTCTGAGAATACTTAACAAATTGCAGATATATTTAACTTATTTAGAGAAACCCTTTTGATTTCCATATAATTGAAACTTGATCATGATCTTCAACATAGATTTAAGCCCAAGATTCCAAGTTTTTCAGAGCTACTAGTTATCAACAACAGAGATATTTATATATATGGAATTTGGCTAAAATCATACATATGTGCATCTTGATTCACTTCAGAGGAAATATTCTGGCTAAAACTGTCAATGAATCCTCCACAAGCAGCTGGGAAATCACCGAAAGGCCCCATGCTAGCCCCATCATTATCGCTGACAACAGAAGAAGTAGCAGCATACCGAGCCAAACGTGCTCTAGCAAGAGCCAAATCATGTTGCAGCTCGATCATCTTGGTCTGCAACAAAGCTATGGCACCAATGCAACCATAGACAGGATCCCTGAGCCTTACTTCAGCCTCATACGCCAAGGAATTCACGGTTTCTTCACGCTGCTCTTCGGGTACCTCAATCAGGATCTTGCTCACATTGCTAGCACCAAAAACCTTGTGCACTTTAGCAAATTTCTTGGATTCATCAGATCGAAAATATGGTGCAAAAATACAGTTGGAACTGCACCTCCTTTTCAAGAGCTTGCAAGCTGCACAGGAAGAGCTTGAACGTGGCTCGTGACCCCTCATTGCTGCTTCATATCACACTCCCCAAAGGCTAGAACCTCAATGTCCCATCTTCTTGTCAAACCTCCATTTAAATAGGCTCAAGCTTTTCAACTAAGCCACTAGAAATTTTGTTGTACAGTGTCTGGCCCTATTATCTCAGGTCTAAGGTTCGAGAGTTGCATAGGCCACTTCTTTACCACTTTATTGCCTTGAATAGACTTCTCCTAAAATCCTAATAATGTTGCTCTCCTTTTTCTCTTCTTTTACTTTTGTGTTCCTTGAAAGAAAAAAATCACGTCAAAATATGTCAGAAGTTGTTATATTTTACCAAAATTTAAAATTTAATCATGTATTATAATTATTTTAATTTGATAATTTTAGTTTGATTTTTAATTTTATTAATTTTTTATCATTAAAAAGGTTAATGTGATCATTTTATTGACTTAATAATTGAGATTGATGAAATTAATTTTTAAATTATACGAATAATTCTTGTACTCATACGATAAAAAAATATTTTTAAATTTTATTTGAATTTAATTCTCTTTTCAAATAATTTTAAAAGTATATTCTTTCATAAATTCAAGATTTCATTTTTCAAGCTATCCTTTAAAATTAGATCTAATAATTTGAAATACGATACGATGATATAATATGACAACGATACGAATAAATAATACGAAGATAACATGATTTAAAATTTTTAAAAAATCATAAATAAGTTTAATAAAATCAAAAAATTATATTTTATATTTTTGTGTTGACTCGAATTGTAACATGTGATTTTCGTATAAAATATGATACAAATATAATATTTTACATGACATGATGACATAAATTACGAAATCTACTTAAACTTATAAATTTTAATTTGACTATAAATATAGTTATAGCAGGTGAAAATATCTAAATATTAATACAAGACTTGAAAACAAAAGAAAAGATAAAAGAAAATGTATTGGTTTTGTCTATATATATTTTGGAAGTGGGGGCTAGAAATAATTTAGATGGGGCACCATTATAAACATTTATTGGTGAGGTTTGGTTGAGAAATGATAGTTCATAAGATAAAGATGAGACTTTCATGTGATTGAAAGAAATGAACTTTCACAACAAAAGTATTGAACCCTCAAGATTGCCAGGGCTTTCCATCCCCACCAAGGAAACCTTGAGTCAAAAAAATTAAGATCTGTTTGGACTCCACATTTTGTCTTGTGGAGCCCCAATTGTCACCCATTTCCCTCCATTTTCCTTTTTTTTTTTTTTTTAAATAAAAACATTTCAAAGTTCCTTTAGAAAAATACATTTTCGGGTATTTATAAAACAATAGAGGAAAGAAAAAGACTGAAATTCTTTGGTTCCTTTTCTCCAACAACAATGTTTTCTTTCCCTTATTTGGGTGTTTTATTTCCAATTTTCCACAATTAATTTGTAGGACATTTCGTGTTAATTTTGAAGATTAATGGCTAGGTATAGAAATAAAATGAGAGCATCATTTAACAAAATCAAAATTGAAAAATTAACCTAATGAATGAACATTTTTTTTGGTTGATGTTAAAGCATTTTTTTTTTATAAATTAAAGAATTGATTACAATATAAATAATATAAAATGAAGTTTTTCTTTATTTTGTGCTTTAGTTACATAAGAAAGTAATTGCCAATAATTTTATTTTATTAATTCCTCAATATTATTTTTTTATTTTAAAAAGGGTCAAAAAATTATGTACCAATTACTTAATTAAATATTCGAATTCTATAAAATTATATTGATAGATCAATAAATATATATTTAAAATTGAAAATTCATCAAATCACCTTCAAAAAGAAGAATAGATAAATTTTAAGATTTGAAATTATAAATATTTTTGGCCAAAATTCGAAATTATAATTTAGTTTTATTTATTTTTATTTCTTTTAGCAATCAATGTTTGAAGAAATTAGTTAATGTCACTTCAACAATTTGTGTGGTAGGGAAAGGAGAAAAAGTGGACGAGAGACAATAATGCTCCTCTCAACGAGCCACTTTGTGTTTAATGCCTGTCTTTTTCCCCAAACCCACAAGGCTATATGGGTAAAACACGAGCCGTCCAATGAGCATGAGCCCGTATATCAAACGGACGGTGATGGACACGCGAAATAGGCTTGCGTTTCAACAGAACAAAAGGCCAATGGGCCGGCCCAAGAATCGTGATTGATCAGAGATCATAGAAGTTCCACTTTGGTTTTTTTTTTTTTTTTTTTGGGTTGTAAATGTTTGTGTGTGGGAGACTGTAGATTGACTTTGGTGTTGCTCCACCTCCACTATTTTATTTTGCAATTGATTAAAGCTATCATCCTTCAAACATTTGATTTGCGTGGCCCATAATAAAAATTTCTAAATTAATGCTAGTAGTGAAAAAAATTTTTTTTTTAAATTAAAAATCAATTTGGAATCATAAAGTTTAATTTGGTTGAGATCGAATTTTTTATTTAATATATTAATATATATATTAAATTTAGATCTAAGATATAAAAAATTTAAAAAATTGAACCAAACTAAATTATATATTTTTATTAGTTTTTATATATTTTTTAAATTTTTATAAAATAAAAATAATAATTATTATATATAAATTTTTATAAATATATTAAAAATATTATTAAAAATAATGTATAAAAAATTTTAAAAATCGATAAATTGAACCGAACTAAACTGATAAAATTCAATTTGGATTGATTGATTTATTTTGAAGAGAATATCGATTTGGACTCGAATCACATTCTAAAAGTTTATGATACTATACATTATTTTAAAAAATTAAACTAAATTTAATCCAATTTGAACTATTATCACCTGTAATTAATATTAAAAATTAATTCAATTAATTCAATTAATTTATATAATTATTTTTTTAAAAAATAAGATATTCAATCGTTTTAAAATTTAAATTCTAGTATCAATAAATTTTTTATTTTTAAGTTATGATTGTATTTATAAAATAATTTAATACTAAAATATTTTTTTAACATTTTAATATTATGTTTAAATTAAATAAATTTTAAAAAATTTTATTGAATGATATTGAACAAATGAAAATGTCAATGGAGACATGGCTCACGAAAACCTCTATTAATTACTAATTATAGCATTTGAAATCTCAATGTATTAATTTTCTAAATCTTGTGATGGGACTTGTATCTAATTCAAGCAACGAAGACTCCAAAGAAAAAGTAGAGAAAAAATAGTTATACAATTCTTATATACTATGCTTACAACAAATTTTGTTTGATATTTTATGTCATTTTTTTTTATATATAGATGATATAAAATAAAAAATTATAATTTATTTGATTATAATTTTTTTTATTGTGCATGATAACAAAGATTAGATGTGAGAAAAGAATTGAGAAAATAAAAAATTGACTTGAAAACGTAGTGTTTGGTTTAGTTTAAACAAATTTTCCCTTACTTGATTCAAATCAGTTCGGATATTAAATATATATATTAAATTTAGATTCAATATAAGATCGAAATGTGAAAATTTGAAAAAAAGAGAATCAAATTAAATTATATATTTATATTAGTTTTTATATATTTTTTAAATTTTTATAAAATAAAAATAATTGTTTTATATATAAATTTATTTAAAATATTAAAAAGTTTATTAAAATAATATATAAAAAAAATTTATGTCAGATTAGATAGATTTTAAGAGAAGATCGATTCGGATTCAAATCAAATTTTAAAAATTCATAATAATATATATTATCCGAAAAATCAAATCGAATTTAATCTGATTTAAATTGTTATTACTTTTAATAGAGTGAATATGATATATTAAATAAAATTATTTTAATGACATGCTATTTATTTTCATTTTTTGACATTATTGATATTGGTTTTTTTTTTTGGTACTAATTGACATTGTTACCTACATTGCTTCAAACGAGTAAAGAAAAATCATCCATTTTGATAATTTTTTTGGTTATAAGATTTATGGTTTTGATGTCAATGACGTTCTCTTTTTGTGCATAGTAAAAGTTAACAAATTACAAATTTAGTGGGTTTATGAATATGGAGACATCCATATCAAAGCAATAGAAATGGGCCAACCTAAGAGTTTCACTTTTCTTGTATGGTCATGTCATTTGGACACAAGTTTTTCTTTAAATAATAGAGTAACATTTTGCATATTATAAATAGAGTTTTTCATTTTTTTTGCTTTTAATTATTTTTTAATAGTGAATTTATAAATACGTATGTAGTTATATGTAAGTAGGTATGATAATTTTATATATGACACAATAATACAATACAAAAATAACATGTAATAAATCATGTATATATTTTTTATAATTCATTACGTGTCTTATGCTTATTACAAATTTAAAACACGATTAATTAATTAATTTTATTTTAATTATATTATCGTGTCAATACATATAAATGATACATCTATAACATGCATATAATCGTGTTTTAATATTTTTATTATTATGATTTTAATTTAATGTTGAATTATTGATTAGATATTTTAATATTAATCTTATTTAATAATGTTGTATTGTGTTACTCATTCTTAAAATAGATTAAAATATATTGTTCGTGTCATTTACATGTAACATATATAATCAATGTATCATATTTGTGATTTAATTATTCGTGTTATTTAAGTATTTGTATTATATTCATGTCAAAATTATTCATATTGTATTTGAAATCATATTTGATATGAAATTAAATGATAACACGAATTACCAAGTATACATGTAAATGATATAATTGAATTGTCGATGAAATTTTGATTTATTGATAAATAAGAGATCTTGAAATCTTAAAATTTTATATCTAAATTGAAATCTCAATGTGCATAAATTTGATTCAAGTTTTTAAAATTTATTCATTTATAATTTATATGCTTGTTGGTTCATTAATTGGCTTTTTTATTTGATGTAATTTATTGATTTTTCACGTATAATACTTAAATATATACCAATTGACATTAAGTGAAATGGTCCAACTTGAATATAAGATTACAAGTATTGAAAATTAAAAATTTATTTTACTTTTAGAGGGATCCAACTTGAATATAAGAATACAATATATTAAAAATTAAAAATTTTTCTCACTTTTGGAGGAGTCCAACCTATATATAAAAATACAGGATATTGAAAATTTATCCCACTTTTGGAGGAAGATGAAAAAAATACTTTCACATGACCAATTAGGAAAGGATAATTGAAAAAAATTTTGGTTACAATATTATATTAAGTATTTAATTCAAAATCAATTGATAATAAGTAGACGAGCTCTACCTGAATATAAAATTACAAAATAATAAAAATTTAATAGATATGAGATAATTTATTTTAATATCATCGAAACTCGAAAGTGTGACGGGAAGAAATTCCGTCACGTTGGAGTGCATGAAAATCTCCGCACTTCCAAATGCACCCTAATAAAAGACAAAAGCAAAAGTATGGATAGAAGATTGAATACAAATGAATATTGTGTCATTTTCAGGTTTTATGTTCTAAAATACTTACACGATTTATCTTACATAATCTTCTGGACGTAAAATAAATAAAACAAAAGAGTGGAAAATTAAAAGTAGAAAAATCCAAAACTTAATTAAATAAACCAATTGTTTGCTTATCTGACGCATATAAGCCAAATGAAACATTCCAAATTCAGTTGATGCATGACTTTGTCAAAGTGTTAAGAACAGCAAAGGGGAGGCTTTAGGGGCTTAAACACTGCTGATTAGAAGATTCAAATCATGACTTGACTTCCATGTTTTTCCAAGTATGAATCAAAATTCAACTTCAACTGATGCTTTGAAGAAACAGTGGATAAATTTTAAGTTTGCCCTTGAGAAATTACTTGACCTAGATCATTGTCTCTAGCTTTAGAAACCAATTATCAGTTCAATGTGTAGCACAGCTTTCTTTTGTAGTGGCTTGAAGGCCAGCAATGGCAGAAGTGATGTTGAAATGCTCAATAGTTGTTTGACACTCTTAAAAATGGAAATAAATATTTGCAAGAAACTGTCTAGAAAGCTACCAAACAGAAAGGTTGAAATGTCTTACCATCAAATAATCAGTTTTCCAATATAAAACTGGCGGGGAATAAAGCTAACCCTTTAAACCAGGGAAATCCTCCAAGTGGCGGCAGCCTGTGAAGTCCTTGTTCACCTTCTGGCATCTATCCTGTTGGTTTTTTGTGTATAATGCGCAAAGAGAAGCAGTCAAAATCCTAGGCTACTGGTTTAATAATTTATGTCAAAAGAATTGTTAGTGAAGAAGTTTGTTTAAGGTTACCTAACTTGTAATAAAACCTGACATGAAAATAATGTAAACTTCAGAAACTGACTCACTCAGGAAAGAAAATCATGGGATCAGCTCTCACTCCTTCGATGGGATCCTCAGGTTTTTTACCGTCTGGGTCTTTGCCAGAATCTTTGATTTATGTATCCAGTGAAGTAGCTTCAATGGAAAAGCTTCCTTTTATACAGGTTAGGAACATTTCAACAATGATAAGGAGGATCAAGCTTCTGTCATCTTTGTTTGAAGAGATTCAAGAAATAGACACCCCACTTCCTCCATCTTTAGTCTTGTGTCTCACTGAGCTTTTCTCAGTGATCCGGAGAGTTAAAGGTTTGATTGAAGGGTGCAAGGATGGCAGCTCTCTTTGGGGTCTCATACAGACACAGTTCATTTCCAATCAGTTTTATATGACAGTGAAGGAGATGGGAAGTGCACTTGATATTTTGCCTCTGAGTTTGCTTAATATAACCACAGATACCAGTGAGCAAGTTGAGCTTCTTCACAAGCAAGCAAAAAGGGTGGAATTGTTTGTAGACTCCAGGGAGCTTCAAAGAAGAGAAGAGCTTCTCCAAGTAATGGCCTCTAACAATGAAAAGAAGAGGAAAAACCAAAGTTTCATCGACTTTGAAGCAGTGAAAGAAGTTTTCTGCAGCATTGGTATGAGAAGCCCACTGGATTATGAGGAAGAAATATCAAAGCTAGAGGCAGAAGCACAGAAGCAGGCAGGCACAGGAGGGCTAGTTGTAGTTTCCAATTTAAACAATCTCATATCCCTTGTTTCATATTCCAAATCCATGATTTTCTCTAGCGAAGAAAGTGAGAAGACCAAGCAAGACATCAAGCAGCAGCCTTATGTTTCTAATAGTAGAAATCTTGATCAGTCTTCATCTTCTCAATCTATGTCGTCTATCATTCCAGATGAATTTCGTTGCCCGATTTCACTTGACCTGATGAAAGATCCAGTGATTGTAGCATCTGGGCACACTTATGATCGAAATTCAATAGCCCAATGGATCAACACAGGACATCACACGTGCCCAAAAAGTGGGCAGAGGTTAATTCATATGGCCCTCATACCCAACTATGCACTAAGGACTCTAGTGCAACAATGGTGCCAAGTGAACAATATCCCATTAACAGAATGTTCATCGAATGCATCACATTTGGAGAGAAGTACTAGCAAGAAAAAAGCATGTGAGAAAGCCATTGATCACATTTCTGTCACGAAAGTGGCAATAGATGCTGTCAAAATGACAGCTGAGTTTTTAGTGGGAAAGTTAGCAATGGGTTCCCCTGATATCCAAAGGCAGGCGGCTTATGAGCTTCGGTTGCTTGCGAAAACTGGCATGGATCATCGCAAGATAATTGCAGAGGCAGGGGCTATACCATTTCTTGTGACATTACTAAGTTCACATGATCCAAGAATCCAGGAAAATGCTGTCACTGCCTTACTCAATCTTTCCATTTTTGAAAACAATAAGGTCTTAATAATGGCAGCTGGAGCTATCGACAACATAGTGGAAGTTTTGGAATCAGGAAAAACCATGGAGGCAAGAGAAAATGCAGCAGCAGCAATTTTTAGCCTGTCAATGATAGATGACTTCAAGGTAGCAATTGGAGCTCGTCCTAAAGCAATTCTGGTCCTGGTTGGGCTCCTGAGAGAAGGAACAACAGCTGGCAAAAGGGATGCTGCGACTGCAATATCCAACCTTGCACTTTATAATGCTAACAAAGCAAGCATTGTAGTTGCTGGGGCAGTTCCTTTGCTCATTGAATTATTAATGGATGACAAAGCAGGCATAACAGATGATGCCTTAAGAGTGCTGGCTCTACTTTTGAGTTGTCCTGAAGGGCTTGAAGCTTTAAAAAAGAGTAGGGTTTTGGTGCCTCTTCTTATTGATCTCTTGAGATTTGGATCAGCCAAAGGGAAGGAGAACTCAATAACACTTTTGCTGGGGTTGTGCAAAGATGGAGGAGAGGAAGTTGCTAGACGCCTGCTAATAAATCCACGAAGTATTCCTTCCCTTCGAAGCTTGGCTGCTGATGGTTCTTTGAAAGCTCGAAGAAAGGCTGATGCACTGCTTAGATTGCTCAACAGGTGCTGCTCCCAATCTCACAATCCTGTCGGATAACATGTCACCAACTTCTAGAGACTGTAAATGTGTGGAAAAGACAGTGAAAAACCTCTTTCTGTAAATGATCTTAAAGCAATTTGATGGATTCATTAGCATTAAATCAGTTTGATTTTATACCAAAATATAACCTTGATATTCTCAAGTGGAAAAAAATCACCTTGATGATAGCTGATTCTGATCTGCAAAATATTAGTTTCAACGTCTTTAATTCCTATCAGATTCCATTAAAATGACAGTGGAAATCATTTGCTGGCGGCAGAGACTTTTCCAAGAAATTCAAAGAACATTTTACATGCAAAAACAAAGTCCTCATAAAGATATACCAGTATGCAAGCAAGTTGACAATCTAGTTCTTTTCCTATTTATCTTCAATCGTGCAGGAATTTTTTGAAAAAAATTTCAAATGCCAATGTTCTCAAGGTAACCATCAATATTTAACTGCATGAATCAATGCCTGCAGCTTCTCTTATAATTAATTTCCCCCTTCAAGTTTTCCTTTCTCTATGTATAAAGTCGGTTGATGCTTCATGTTTTGGTATATTCATCCCAGAATTAAAAAAAAAAAGCAATTTATCTTACTCCTGATTGTAGCCGATGGAATACAAGTACGAAAATTCAATGAATGTGGCCAATTTTCCAGGTGAAAAGAAAGGAATAAAAATAAAAGTGCATATGAGAGGGAGAGAGAGCAATGCAAGTGCATACAGATTTCATAGCTGGAACTTTTGCACTGTTCTTTTACATTTTAAGATACATGGGATGTAGCTATAATTCAAAAAAAATGTATGTGAAAAGAACTATGGCCAGGACTTCATAACTTCCTAGAAGACTCGAATTCAAGTTACTATATTGAAACATCCTAGTAGAGAAAAGGTTAAACTTATGTTCAACCAATCAGAACTAAAGTGGTTGAAGCTCAGCATTGTGAACCATGATTCACAAGGTTAAGAATCTGGCTATTGTTTCACAACTCTGCCATTTCCAACAAAATATGACTGCCATTGATGTTGTATTTCCAGAACCAGCTTCCGGTATCCATCAGGTTCTGTGGTATGGGGTCTGACTGAACAGCTAAACCTGAAACAGAAATAAATACTATAGATGAGTTCACTATAAAAATTATATCGAAATTTAGATCATTATAGAGCATAACAACAAGCTTATTTGTTTAGATCATATAAAGTAATAAACTAAAACCATAACAAAGTTTCCCAAATCTACGGACACTAAAATAAAAGCTGATGCACTTGAATTACAATTACTAGAGACCAAAGAATTCCTCAAATGTTATCCACAGAACGGTACAGATTCTAAGCAACTGGTATGAGACCTCAAAAGTTAACCACAATTGTTACAGCACAATCTGAAAGCCAGACACGTATGATTTCCCACTGAACAGTCGCGCCAAACCCAAGGAATGCATGTTCTTCCCTTTTAACTAAATACCAGATTAAGAGAGAGAAGTATCCTAACTTGTGTTGGTACCTCCATGTAATTTCTACATCCCTTCAGGGAACGATTAACAAGACAAATCTGAAAAGCAGGGTCAGGAACCTAAAACAACTAATAACAACACCAAAAGAAGTGAACCTCAATTAGGCATTCAAGAAAGTAAAGAAGGAAGACATATTGAGGTACAAAAACCTGGATCTCCAGAAGTAATCTTCAGTCTGTGGCCATCTGGGACTTCAAATACATGATTTCCCTGCATGAAAGAAAGAAAGAAAGAAATGTAGACAGTTTTTGATTCAGGATATCAGCCAGAATCAGTCCATGGATTTCTAAGAAAAGCAGCCGCCTATATATGTAAGTGTGTGCATGAGTTATTGCATGCACAATAAATCATATTTTGAAAAACCATTCAAAGTTGAAAGAGAACTGATTGGATTTATTATATCAGTCCTGAAATGCAAAAGAAAGCAAAATATTGTGATTGTTATCACATATAACCTGTATGGTGACATCATTGACCTCAAACTCAGAATTTCCATGTAGTATGACCTTAAGTGCCTCAAAACGACGAACATCATGCTTCCAATATACATTGTCTCCTGAGCTCCAGTCAATTCCATCATTCAGCACCTTTACATTATGTAATTTACATCTTCCACACCTGCAAAGATAGCTCACTTTTGAACCTGAGAGTTGATAGCTATCATCATTAAAGATTTGAAAAAGCATGCAAATACTAAACCTGTGCCCATGTTTTAATATTGGTTCACCATTCTCATCATTCCTAGTTGAGCCCATGATGTTTTCAGCTGCAATAATCATGCTCCCCTCAAGCTGGAAAAAACAAACCATATCAGCATAAAAGATGATGATCCAGAATGTATTAGTTAAAATACCTGTCAAGATATCGCAACCTGAACATTTCTCCATAAGAACTCTGCAACCTCTATTTGTAATTCTGACCCCTTAGAAATGGAACCCCCATGAAACTAATGAGGAAAAGAAAACATTGTTATTACTCCACCAAAAGATGGATTAATTGATTAACATTACAGCTTCATTGTTGTAACTTTTAAAAGTTAATAATAACAATGTTTTGTGAAATGGATTTATGATCTTATATCTACCAAGTCACAGAACAATTATGACGAAAACAGCAAAAATGGTTGATTTGCTAAAGAGCGAATAAACTTACTTTCTGTCTGGTAACCTCCCAAAGTGGACCAAGTGCGGGATGAAGAAAGATGAGAAATGGTGGTCTAGAGTCTACATACTTATCATTACCTTCAACCTGCATATTATGAAAGAAGAAGAAAATAGCTAAATACACATGAATAGTATATTTGACAGTTATAGCTTGGTTGAAAATTTTTACTTTTAAGTCATGCACATAATAATAAACAAAAATTCTGGAAAATTTTAACAATTTCTTGTACATCATAATGAACAAATACACTTGATAATAAATAGATATACTTCAAGGTGATCATCCACCTCATTCAACTGAAACAGATTTGGCCATTAATATTGTCATAACTCTTATAGGAAATACCTCGGGAAGATCAATATCACATTGCAAAAGAAGATCATAGGCATTCCGCATGATATCCAACAGTGAACCATCAGGAGTCTGCACATTAAATCAGACTTAAATATATTACCAGAAACCAAAATTAACTTAAAGCATGCTGTGATGTGCTCAGATTGAGCAAAAGCAATTCAAGTAATAAATTAGGAGGACAAGAACAAAAAGGGCACCAATTAATGCAGGAAGAAATATAAATGACATGATTAAGATTGAGCATCTGATCATCCCAGAAAGACAAATTTGTATCTGAAGCAGTTTCATTTGATATAGAATGAGGATGCACAAGAAGAATATTCGGAGAACTACCTGATGAAGAGACATGTCTGCATGTTTTCTTTTCTTCTTAGCTGATGATGTAACCCTTCTCCGTTCGTTATAAACAATAAAGGTATCCAATTTATCTGTAGACATATGTAGCCATGGGCCCATGATGTTAACCAAATGATAATGCATGATGGACATGAGAAGTCACAGTTGAACCCAGCTAATACAATACCTTCCACATCCTTGTAACATCTAGATGAATATGTATTAAGAAAATTATCTGCAATGTTTTGCATAGTGCACTCCAGCCTCCCACCAGGGACACTGCAAACAAAAAATTGTCAGCATTACTGCCAGTTTCATCATCATCATAAACTGATAGTTATACTAGCATTGCTCAAAGAGTAATATATTTTAGAAAGTGCCTTATCTGGTGCTAGGAATCAGTTAAGAAAAAACTATATAGCCATTGAAGAGAATTCATTACTTTTCAGTTTCTGCATTTTAGGTTTTATTCTAAGTCATGCATGTTTTAGCAGCAGCAGAATCATAGTTTCTGTCACTCTCGAATCCTAGAAGTGTTATTAGAATACTAAAAGAGGTTGTAGGCATTTGAATATAATCTCTTGGAGCCAAAGTTGGTTATTTATTTGTTTGTAATGTACCCCTTATTTGGTTATTAATTTCAAAAATGTTGAAGAGGAACATGATCCACATATACTTAGCACTAACTATGCAAACAAGGGCAGTGAAATATGAAATGCCACTTAAAAGATATCAAACAAACTAGCTACCCCTGCCAAAAGAAACAAGCTAAGTACCTGTGCCGGTTTCCAAAATAATCCATATATACAACTGACTTCTTTGTATTTAAAACTATGCCAGGTAAACTTCTTTCACTTCTTGTCGATCCAACTAATTTGGCGGAAGGTAGATCCACATAAAGAATGTTGGTATTGGCAGGGAACTCTGCCTGCAAACTTGAAACAAGGAAGAGAAATTTCTGACTTTGTTGCTTTAAGTAAGAAACTTGAATAAAAAATGAACATGAAAAACAATATGTGATAACCAGGAGAGCTATTACATTGATGCTACACGGCAAAATGAAAATCAGAAGTGAAATTAGAACTGTGTGTATGTATATAACTATAATACCACATTTTAGCAAAAATAACTATGTACCTATCAGGTGAACGAGGTCCACTGGAGATTCCAAACTTATCAAACTCAGTGTACTCAATGCATGACAAACCATAAGCCCACTTCCCATCAAGATTCTTCTTCTCAATTAGAACATTGATTCCTTCAGTAGCGCCTGAGTTCCTCTTGCAGGAAGCAAACCCCAGTTTCTGTTACAACTGGAATCAGTATGACAATAAAAGATAGAATAAGACCTAGGTTCAAGATGAACTCTGCATATGACCAGAGATGGGTATCTTCATACATATAATAAACTTAGTAATGAACTCCAAGAAATCAGTAACAATTTCTTATCCTTGATCTTAATATGCATATTGAAAGAAATATGTATAGAGATATGTTAGTGGATAGTTCCACCTCAATCTAGCTTTGTTAGGCCATTGAAAGGAAAAGCATACTAAATTGGTGTTTCTTATATGAGCTCACCTTTCCATGATGTAAACCAATCCCTGCCAATGCCAAGAGGGTCACATCTGTAGCAGCCACAACATTACTGCAAACTCACCAAAGTAAATCTCAAATTCAGCAACCAATACATGATAATATTTGCATATAAGTTTTGATATATAGTAAATATGGCTAACCTGACTTGCCGAACAGTAGCACCTTTCCTTCCATGATCATAAAACCATTGAAAAATGCCTTTGTCATAAGCAAGTTTCCATATTACACCATGACCACCAGGTTTGCATACAGGCACAAATGGTTTTCTGACCAACCATCGCCCATCATCAGCACTTACAGTGGGAACTAGAGGCTGGAAATTTAGAAGTCAAATTACTAATCAACCCTGATATTAATGGAATAGAATAGAAGGCATCCTCATAGTTGCAACTCCAAACCTGTTCAAAGAGTTGGAAACTCGACCGGCCTCTTCCAAACCATCCAAGTCTTTCACAAAGTGAAGTGATATGTTCTTGGTTGTTCTTTGCTGAACTTGTCATGATTGCAACAGGAGTGATGCATTGTTTTCCATACAGTTTGAAGTACAGGAACTCTCTAGCCTTTCAATTATACAATAAAATGTAATGTTAACATAAATAACATATTTATAATTTGTTTTCCAGTAATGAATCACTTAACTGTTATCTTTTGCTGGCCTAAAAAACATAAACATTCCATACCTGTAGATCTCTTATAAGACCTTCCAATAATGTTCTCCCACAATAAGGAAGCATTGCAGCAGGAAGACATTCACCTGTGTCAGGATCAACCAAACCAAGCCTGTCTGCTGAACCTCCCAAAGGATATATTTCACCTAAGTCTGGCAAACCCTAAAAGGGGTAAGAACTTATTATTCCAGAAAACTTGCAGACATCCTTTTCATTTACATGAACAGGACACTCTCGGCACTAACCTCAATTCCCCATAAAGCTGCTTGAGATGCATATTCAGTGCTTTGAGAAAGGTCACACCCAGTAGGCGGATGAATTTCCAAAAAGTGGCAATCCATTGATTCATGCACATGCTGGGAGTGATTTGTAGTCTGCATTTCAACTGAGGATTGAGCAAGGAGCTCTAGCACCATTATCTGATATCTGTAGCAAGTATTTTCTTTAAACTATTTAATATATTCCAAAATTTTATGACATGGAACAATCTGAAAATGTTTGAAAATAAGAAATGATGGGGAAAATAACCAAGCAATATGCACGTAGTAAATTCCATTTACAGTAAAGATGTTTTGAAAGTTATTTCAAGAAAATGACTCAACCTCCAGGCTCCAGCCACCAGATGAGGATATGAAAAAGAAATGATAATGTGGGGAATTTTACGATTGTGGTTTAATCAATCATTTTGCATTTACTATTAACAAAATTGTCCTTGGGGTCCGAAAATAGCATAGGTTCCAAGGTCCAAGCCACTTATGGGGCATAATAACACAAGAGGAAGACACACGAAAAAGCATTCTCCAAGAGCATGAAATGTACAATTTTCTTTCAGAATCTTGAGGTAATAGCTCAATTCTTCTGTCATGGAAAGAGCCCTTTCTTTGAATTATCTCATGCTTAGTCAGAATGCACCCTAAACACAAGTGAGACAAATGAAAATCGATCCTTCATGCGAAACAGCTAAACTATGTTCATCTCCTATTTAAGCAGATTGCTATAGGGAAAGTGTAAAAAAGGAAACAATTTGCATACTAAAGAAAAATGCTTTTAATTAGAGTCAGAAAAAATGAAGCTTCAATTAACATAAAGAACAGCAAAATAATGGTAATCCAAATAAGTTGATTAACTACAATGCCATCTTTCCATTCCTTCAAAGTCCAATCCTTCCATAACTAAAGGTAAACTGTGGTTTAACTAAACTTAATCATCTTATTCACAATTGGCCCTAAATTATAATTTTCCTCAACATTTTCCTTTCCAATCAAACAAATGTTAAAAAGATACATATTAGGGGCAATTAAAAACTTACCCAATAATTCCTCCAATGCAATCATAAAACTCCTCAATCTCTCCCAAAATCTTCAACAATTTTTTCAAGTCCCCACTTTCCTCATCCACCAAAACACTACCTTTTTGACTCTTTGCAAAACCCTCTTTCCCACCACTGCCACCATTATTGACATCCCATTTCTCAATCATTTCCACCAAAGCATAAAGCGCAGTCTTCACTGAACTCCTCAATCCATCCTCTTCTCTCTCTCCAAAACCCATGTCGAACACATGGTCTTGACCAGCTGCAACCAAGCATTTGACCAGAAACAACTCGTTTAATCCCAAACCAAGTGAACCTAAAACCCTTTCAAAACCTTTGGTATTTAAAAAATGCTTCACTTTTGAATCAGAGTTGAGAACTTTGAGTTTCTGCTTGAGAGTTTTAGAAGTTGAGAGTTTCAAACGCAGCGTTTTCAGGCGGGAGATCTCTTGCTGGAAATTGTTGGAGTCTGGTGCCGGTGGCACATATTCTAAAGGCACTGTGGAGACGCGTGTGATGGTGCTGGAAGTGGAAGGGGATGGAGAAGAGGATAGTGATAAAGAGAAAGAGGGAGAAGAAAGAGAAGGAAAAGAGTGGAAAAGAGAAGGTTTTTTGGGGTTTAAAGAAAAAATGAAATGGTTAGTTTTATGACTATGAAGAAGAAGAGAAGAAGCTCTAGTACTGCTGGCCATTGTTTACAATGGAAGAAGATGACAAGAAAAGAAAAGAAAAGAAGAAAGGAAATAGAGAAGGAAGGACGGAGGATAAGAACAGATGCTGGGAGCATATACCGAGGATCCTGGAGGAAGTTAAGAGTACAGGGGGTTGGAAAAAGAACATAACTGTCAAACACGTACGTACGTGTCCGGTCGTGGCGTTTTGTCCTAAAAACCTCATCTGCTGCTGAATTTCTATTGGTTCTTTTAGATTTTTGTTGGGTTTCTTCACTTCTTTAACTGGCGTACATGGGACTAAACGAAGAGATGAAAATGTTTGTCAGTGCCCGGTGGTGAACCTCAGTCCTTTGGGATTGTTATAGCCTTGGCTGCTGGGCATTATCTTGGGTTACTTGTTTCGGTCTAAAGACCAATTAACTTTTGGAGCTTAGCCTCAGCTCTCAAGCCTGTTCATAAACAATTTTGGACTCCCAGGGCTTGTTATAGGCTTTTGAAAAATTGAAAATATCGAAAATTAATTCTAAATTATGATGTTCAGTTAAATTTAAATTAATTTTTTATTTGATTTAAATTAATTTTAGATATTAAATATATATATTAAATTTTAGTTGAATTTATGATCAAAATATAAAAAAATGAATTGAATTGAATAATATATTTTTATCAATTTTTATATATATTTTTAATTTTTGTAAAATAAAAATAATTATTTAATATATAAATTTAAATATATTAAAAATTTTATTAAAATAATATATAAAAATTAAAATTAAAAAATCAAATCAAAAAATAAAATTTAATTTAAATCAGATTCATTTCAAAAAAATATCAGGTTGAATTCAAATAAAATTTTAAAATTTATAATATTATATATTATTTAAAAAAATCAAATCTAATCAAATTATATATTTTTATTAATTTTTATATATTTTTAAAATTTTTGTAAAATAAAAATAAAAATTATATATATTAAAATATATTTAAAATTTTATTAAAATAATATATAAAAAATAAAATAAATTTAAAAACCAATAAAATAAATTAAATTAAACTAATAAAATTTAATTTAAATCAAATAAAGTTAAAAATTAAATTAATAAAAATTCCAATCAAATTTTAAAAATTTATTATATTATATATCATTTAAAAAAATCAAATCAGATCAATTTCAATTTAAAACGTTATCACCCTATAATTTCCTCGAAAACAGGAAGTCCTAAGTTCAAATACACCTAACACCCGCTTAACTATAAAAAACCCAGACCTATGATTCAGATCCGATATCCAAACCCAACGCGACCCGATCGTGGCCTTTAACACAAATTCAAAACCAAAACCCTCCGTTTCAAAATCACAGGCCTCCAAAACCTTTTTCATTGCAAAAGAAAAAAAAATGGCAGAAAAAAAGGAGACAATGTACAGCAATCTCTTTTCTTTAGTAATAACCGAAATCAAATGTTACTCTGGCAAAGACCCTCTTCTCCCTTGGCTTCGGTACTCTCTTTTTTTTCCTCAATTTTTAGCTTATATTTCTCATTTTTTTCTTTGAAATATTCAAAATATTTATATTAATCTTTTTTTTTTTTTTACAGGGGGATTAAGAAAATCAAAGAATCATTGCCACCCGAGATTTTAACCGCGAAGCTACCTCGGTTCTTACAAAAATGCACCCAAACATTTGAATCCGACCGCCGTTACGAAAACGATTCACGCTACCTCCGTGTCTGGTTACAGTTGGTAACTTTGCTAACTAACTTAACTAACGAACCCATTTTTCATTTTCCTTTTTTTTGGAAATTTATAGCAATTATTGGGTTTCTGGGTTTTTTTATTTATTTTTGGATTGATTTATTCTGTTGAGTAGATGGATTTTGTCGAAGATCCGAGGGTGCTGCTGAAAAGAATGGAGATGAATCATATAGGGACAAAGCGGTCTTTGTACTACCAAGCATATGCTCTTTACTATGAGAAGATCAAGAAATTTGATGAGGCTGAAAAAATGTACCATTTGGGTGTTCAAAAGTATGTTTTGTTTTTTTAATTTTCTATTTAGCTTTCAAAATTAATACTGAATAATCTGTAAATCCGTTTAAATGTTGTTTTTGGTTACTTAATGTAATGTAGGGTGGTTTGAGTTTTTGAGTATATGCATTATAATCCGAAATCCGAAAGGAAATTTGAATGAAGATTTTGAAGGAAACTCATGTTTAGTGTTTTTTATGCAATTTATTCTACAATCAGAACAGTGGGGAAAACTAGAGAGTTGTGTACTTACTGATTTCATCTTCTTAGTACTTGATTATAGTATTAAAGTTTAGTTCTTTTTTTCACAAACAAGGGGTTTTGTTTTTCCCTTAACTAATTTTCATTATGTACAAGTTTTTTAACTTGAAATTGCATGAAATGTGTAGTTATTTATGTGGCATTTGTATTTTCGATACTCAAACTAATGTTTTATTTAGTTCTATCAATTGTTGGACAGCCTTGCAGAGCCGGTTGATGAGTTGCAAATATCTTATGAGCAATTCCTGAATCGTATGGAGAGACATAAGACAAAGAAAATCCAGGTAGTCTTTTTGTTGCTTATCTATTGTGCTTGTTTTCGTTGTCTTTTTCTCACAATCTTACCATGCGCTGTGTGCTGCAGCGCCAGGAAGGGAAAACTGCCAGGAGGCCTCTCCAATGCAGCGAGTTGAAAGAAAACAGTTATGGCATATGCATAGTTGAGGATAAGCATAAGAGGTCTTCGGCATTACATAATGGTAAAAAGGTCGAGAGCAAGGAGATTGTTGGAAGTAAAAATATGTCCAAGAAGAGAGCTTTAATGGAAAGAGAGTTGGATGAGCCTGGGAAGGTTGGGAATGATGATACAGTTGTTGTGAAGTTTGTTGATACTGCTATTGTTGGTAAATCTGAAGCAGAAGATGCCTGCCATCATGGACTAGTGGATCCTACAATAAACTTGAAGGAGGCAATGAATGCAATTAATAGCATGTTTCGAGAACCTTTAGAGACGGCTCCTATTGGTAGGAGATCACACCAAAGGCAAGAGAAAGAAGATCATAATCTGAACATAGGATTTAAGGTGTTTGATGAAAATTTGGAGAGCAGAATCAACTCATCAATTCAACCTAAAGAAAAGGGGCAGCAGAGTAAAGCTCGAACTTGTAAGCCTCAGGAGAAATCATTTGAAATTTATATTGATGATGATGAAGGAAATAGTGAGGCTGAAGAGGGAAATGATGAGAAAGATAATGTAGAACTGATTGAGGTTCAAAATTCAAGAAGAGGTTCTATGTCTTCTGCTTTGCATCTAAATGCCTTTGTGTTTCCCTGTCCTAATGATCTTTCTCCTGAAAGTTCAGATGATGTTGATGCACAAAGTTCACATCAAACGAAGCTTAGAGAGGATACAGTGGTTCACAGATTTGTTGGTTCGACCATTTCAGATGAGCCAGTGGTAGAAAATGTTTGCCACCATGGCTTAGTAGACCCCACAGTTAACTTGAAGGAGGCCATGCAAGATATCAATAACATGTTCGGAAAACCAATAGATTTTGTTAGGGCTAAGAGAAAGAAGCAGGACAAAGCACCAGTTAAGACACAAAATCTTGGTGGGTTTTCAATACTTCCTGATGATGAATTGGAACATCAAGAACGGCAGCCTCCTTCAAAATCATCATGCAAATTAAGTGATTGTGATTTATTTGAGCCAACTTTGTTTACAAAAGAAGCAATAGATGATATAAATAAGATGTTTGGAATGCCACTGGACTTTTAGGAGAAAGAAACTCCTAGAGAGAGTTTGAATATATTACTATGGTGAAGTTGCGTGAGTCTTTATCCTTACTTGTCACATGTATTTGAATGTGAAAACCTTGAAGCAGATGGAATTTCCATCTTGTTTTCTTCATGTGACAATTTTGAAATGTAATGTACTTTGTGCCTTGTGCCATTTACTTTGATCTATGTTGGAGCTCAACTGTATATTCACACCCATAGCTTGTCTAAACAGTTAAAGAAACAAAAAAAAAAAAATCAATTTTTTCAAGAAATAGAACAAAGTACCAACATAGATGGATAAACATTGTTAAAATTAAACTGATCAGAAAAACAAGAATCAAAATAAATCAAAAATTTAATCCGGTTCAGGTTGAAAGGTAATCTGGTAGTCACTTTAATGGTGAGCTGGGGCAGGACAATGTGCTGCTGGTCGGAAAGCCAGGGGGCCTGCAGCATAGATCACAACATCGTAATCCTTTCTGTATAGTCTCTTGTTTTCATAACGAAGTGGGGAGCCATACGGCCCGTAGTTAACATTGGAGAGGAGGTTGCAGTTCCCAAGAGGTGATGAAACAAGCTGGACATGACAAGATTGAAGAGGATGGTCCAACAGCGAGTTGCTCATTTGGAACCCTTCAAGTTCAGCAAAAAAGTAACCATTCCCCTCTGTTTCAAAAGCCTTGTAGAAGCTAACTTGATTCTTGTAATTTTTGCAGGTGACACTAACTTTAGATGAAGCGATTGGTTCTGCTTTCGACAAGGACCATGGTCCATAATTATCACAGCTCTGGCAGTAGACCATTCCTTCCACAACTACCTCACTTTTCTTCTCTTGTGGGATGTCTCCATAAGCAGCTATGGAGGGGAAGGCCAATGGAAGAAGCAACAGTGATGAAATGAAAAATGCCAGGTGACTGCTTGCCATTTTTCAGGGATATCAGCTTGGAGCTTGGGAGAAGAGCAGGAAAAAGGCTATGATAATTGTGGGATGGAGGTTTACTGCCTGGGGTGCTATATATATTTACATAGTTGGAGAACGTTTTGAAGTTCTGGTAGACGTGGAGGTCACCAACTACGAAGTATAGCCAACCTTCTCTTCTTCCATTCTCTATTTGTTTACGTGAAGGCCACTTTCCTATAAACAATGAAAGGCTTTGCCGTGGCTTATCCTTTGGGTTGACATTTTCAAGTATGTCTGGAAATCAATGGAATTTTGTTCATTTTTGGGTAAGTTTTTGGAGTTCTAATTTATGGATTCCTCATTTCTGTTTAAAATTATAGGGAACCAATCCTATCAATCTTGGCTCTTTTTATCCACTCAATCCCATTCAAGAAGTTGAACTTTATTCATCAATAAACATTACAGAGCATTTAGTATTAGTTTACAAGAATTGTGTTTGATTTTTTTATGAATCTACCATTAAGAAAAAGAGGTCCCTGGGTAGAATTGACAATCACAAGCATCATTTTCAGATTCATATGATTTCAATTCCTGCATGCAAGAATGGGCAACAAATTGATTCAGCATTGAAAAAATGAAGGTAACAACGAATAAATCAGAACAAATAGAAACCAAGAGGCTTGCAATAAAGCCTTTCTTTTTTCTTTTATGTATTTGTCACACTGAAAGCCAACATAAGGAAGATTTCCTGGATTTCCTCTCCATCTCAAATATATACAACAAACTTTCAACTACCCTAAAATACATACGACTGGTACTGACCTACAGGCAAACTTCTTTTTGCCTCTTCACCTACATAAGATTAAGAAAACATCCTAGTTTCATACTTAGAACATCAACTTCGTCCCCTAGCTTGCTTCGGTGGACATAATTTCCATCTCTGCCCACCAGAGGGGAGAAAGCTTCGGCTTTGCATCATCAGATGTAATTGCAGTAATGTCTCTTAATCTTGCGCTGACTTCTCTTATATCTGGTCTCCGTCCAGGTTCAGGTTGGACACAAATTTTTATGACCTCCCCAATTTTCTCAAGTTGCTCCATATTGAAAGAGTTTAGAGTGGGATCAACCATCTTTAAGAGGGCTTGCTCCCTTCTCAAATAGTCTGATGCCCAATCCTCATGTGAATCATTATTCACCAAGTAAGGCATCCTACCCGTTACTATTTCAAATAATAATACGCCAAAGTTATAAACATTACTTTCTAGGCTTGCTGGTGGGGTATCTGAAAGGTTTTTTCTGTCTGCTTCCCTCTCTGCAGTACTTATTTCATTCCAGAAACTTGGATCAGAGATTTTGGCTGCATAGTCTTCTGTTAGATTGACAGCCGAGGAGAACAGGTTGTTATGGGGTATAGGTGGGTTCAGCTGGTGCATATACTCGAGGCAGTAAGCTATGCCCATTATAATTCTCAACCTCATCTCCCAGTCTAAGTGTTCAGATTCTTTAACTGCAATATCAATAGAAAGATATAATGTCAATGCTTAACACCAAAAGAAAAGGTAAATGGCAAATTCTTGCAAAGAATGAAAAACATAATGTTGCTTCTTCATGGTAAGTGGGGAAGTATATGATATGATCTTCTAATGCCAGGTTATGTAGCAAATTACCGTGCATAATTCTAAGCATAGAGGAACCTTGAAACCATATGCATTGATTAACCTGTCATCTTGGAAGTCATTAGCATGAAAATGGAAAAGGGTGGCTAATGTTTCTTGTCCTCCATTCTTCTATGCTAAGGTAAGAGCCTAAGACGTTTAATGTCACTGACATAAGGGGATTCCTACATATCAGGTTCGCACAAAACCGCTTATTTATACAAATCCTTTAAGTGAACAGCATTGCAAGACAAAGTCAACCACATGACATTCATATTCAGAAACTGCAGACTGAGTTTCCTTTGAGAAAATCAACAAGTTGGACAGAAAAGAGGGCTGACCAAGTCTTTTGGCACTATTCTGAAAAGATCAAACTACAAAGATGATACAATAAAGAGGAATGAGAAATTAATGAAATTGACATAATATCATATTTTGAAAAAATAAGGCTAACTGAGCCCCAGATTCTATCTATGCTCGAAGTAGCAGAATTTGGACACTCTATTGGAGCCTATGAAGTGCCTGGTGTTCTTAGGCTAAATGCTCCCCAAAAGGGATAAAAAAATGAAATGTTGATAACAAGCAATAAATTAGAGGTCCTTTCACAAAGACACCAGAAACAACAATGAGGTACTTACTGTGTAAATGCTCAAAGAGTGTGCCATTTGGAGCATATTCAAAAACCATCATCCTAGTGAAAGGCTCGTCTTCCTCACAATATCCAATAAGGTTGACAAAATTTTTGTGGTTCACTTTTGATAATTTGTCAATCTGAAACCATAAACCTAGAAATAGTTAGACAGACCATAAGAACACATCAAGCACATGTATCTAGATGGAATTTTTCAGTTTGGCCAAAAAAAAGATGGAATTTTTCAGTACAATACCTTCTTCCTGAATTGTGTTTCTAAATTCTTTGACCAATCTTTGGCAGCTTTCACTGGGACAGAGGCCACAGCTATTTCAACCCCATTAGACAGTGTCCCTTTGTACACAGTGCCAATTGTCGAAGAACCAATTACATTGCTGAAATCTTCACAGGCTGCTTCAAGTTCTGATCTCTTCAGCTTTGGTACACCTGAAATGCAAGTAATTGATCTTATATTATAAATATTCTGGCAGAATTTGAGGCTAATAATAAAAGATGCATGCTTCTCTCTTGGATAAAAAATCAATCCAATAACAGATGCACCGCAATAAAACAAAATTAAGGTTCCTTTTCCTCTAATTCAGTTGTGTATTTGGGATGACCCCTTTTTATCAATGACCTGTAAGTTATGTTGCCAACCAAATAGAAGACATTCAATGACACTTTTTTCATTCTAAGAAGACTTTTGTAGTTTTTAGGTTATAATGAATTAAACTAAAATCTCAACTATTGTTCCATGTCCAGTATTCAGCAACTGTCTTAAGTTGGATTTAAAACATTAATTTGATCTGAAATCAAGAAAGATGTTAAAATTGTATACTGTTTAATTTTGTAGTGGAGCAGAAGAATTACCAGTTACAAATGCTTCCTGGAGCTGCCCGCTTAGCCCTGTCACCCAAGGTTTCACAGTAGATACCTTAGAAGTCTCAAAGAGATAGGCAACGATTATTACTATTAAAAGAAATATGGCACCCCCTATGGCTCCAGCCAGTATTGCAGTTCGATGATTTGTAGTAGAATGAGAACTTGAAGGATTGCTTCCTGAAGGGGATGGAGCAGAAGCATTTGGTAATACTATATTATTTTCTGATGGAGAAGGAGCTTGAGCACAGGAAGGTCCTTGGGCAGGAACACCTCTTGCCAATGTACCAGGTGTAGAAGGTTCAGCAGATGCAGGAGGAGGTGGAACTTGAGGAGGAACAGAAGCAGATGAAGGTATATTAAACTTTAAAAAGGCAGCTTTTGGTGACGTTGCAGTAGTGGCAGGTATTTCTTGCAGCAATCTCCTTTGCACTGCATCTTCAGATTGGTCAACATTCCTAGCAGAGACATAAAGAAGGATTAAATAATAAGAACACACGACCATAAAGAAACTGCCATTGAAAATTATACTAGAAAGAAACAGAAAATAGCTAATAATCACTAAACATTGAAAATTTTCATGACAATTACATCAATTTGATCAAGGCCAAATTATTTTTTATATATATATAATTTTTGTGAAACAGATATAAACAAACATTTTACATATAACTTTATCCAGTTTTCAATATTAACAGTAGAGAAATTCCTAAATGGCACTAAAAGGTGCCTGAGAACAATGAACAATATGACGCAACTAAACTTGTTCAGGTATGCTTATCTCTATCTTTTTACATGTTAGACCTAGCTGCATGAGAATAGCATCTATTCATCTATGATGGCATACCATGTATTGAATCTTTGCTTGCAAGACGATTTAACAGCATTAGATAGTTGATTTTCATCCACTTGAGTTTCTGAAATCTTCTGAAGTCCATAAATTTCAGGAGAGAAACTGCCGAGAAACTCATTATTGTCCAGTAAACTGCAACATGAGCATAAAATTAAGTTATTATACAGGGTGAGAGAGAGAGAAAACCTCTGGGAATGAGAACGGAATTGTTTGACATTGTTGACTTACAGGATTGTTAGTGACAGAATGCTACTAAGTTCAGGTGGAAGTGGTCCACTGAAGTTATTGTATCCCAAGTCCAACACCTCTAATTCCTTCAGTTCTCCAATCCCTTCAGGAATAATTCCAGTAAAAGAGTTGTTCCGCAAAATACTGTAGGGAAACCAATTGCATCAGAATGGTGCATGGAAGAAAGTAGAATAGCTAAACTTGAAGAGATTGTCATTTGTCAAGTAGGAAAGCACTTTGCTTTTGATATCAACAATCAGATAGAGAAGTTATAAACACTCACATAGACTTAATGTGAACTAGAGTTCCAAGCTCAGGTGCCAATGTTCCTTTAAGACAAAGATCTTTCAAGTTCCTGCATTTTGTTCCATCCATCAAATTTTAGAACAAATTAAAGCAAAAAAGGTATCACAATTTACATATTCTATTACTCACTAGAAAAAAAAATGATATTTGCAAAATTGGAAATCAAAGTTTTATTTGAATATTATGGTTATTATCATATCTCAAAACTAACCTCTCCCAACCAAAAAGTAAAAAAAGTTATCTAAAGATTCAAGATTTCAATTATTTTCCTTTCTTTTCTGGGCAACCAAACAGCATCCACCTCAAAGAACATCATTGAAGCAAGAAAGAGTAAGACACAGAAAAGAAAAGAAAAACTTACAGAACAACAACTCTGCCATCAGAGCACTCGACACCAAACCAGGAACACTGGTCAACCTCTCGATCTTCTTCCTTCCAATCCGAAAAAGCACCAAACGGATCACTCACCACACTCTCTCTTAGTCTCAACAACGCGAATCCTGCATATCCATTACCAAATCATCATTTTTTCCTCCACTTTCCCATGAAAAAAACAAACCCAAAACTTGAAACAAGCAAACAAAAAGCTTACCTTCTTCATTCAACGACCAGCAACCCAAACTTTGACATAACAAAAACAGCACAACACCAACTCCGAACTCTTGTCTTAATCTTACAAACTTCCAGTTCTTGTTCATGAGCATCATCATCATCATCATCATCATCATCTTCTTCTTCTTCTTCTTCTTCTTCTTATGATCAAAGCTTAACTCAAAAAACCAGAAAATTTCACTGAGCTGGATGAAAACACGCAGCTGAGTCAGAGGCAAATCCAGCACAACACCAACAAATTTAGACTTCCGACAATTTTCCTTGTTTTCAATTAGTTAAGGGTTTGAAAATCCGTACACTCAAAGACTGAACTATCATCCTCCTGACGTCTAGATATTTGAAATTTCGTTTCATTTTGTTTAACCGCGGTAAAAAAAGGTTTGTTAATTAAAGTAACTGCAGGACTTTGACCGCCCTCGGTTTTGGCGGCGGTACAAGAAAGTGATGTAAAGGACAAGGCGGTGCCGGGGACGACTAATAAAGAAAGGGTAGGAGGGAAAAAAAATGTGGCAATTATGGACCGAGTCGTTTTCTCCTCTCCACCCCACCCCCCTTTTTTTTTTTGAGAGAGAAAGATTTAGACGAAATTATTTGAACGATATTTATAAAAAAATTTTATTTAAAAATGAATAAATTAAAATTTTATATTATATTGATTAAATGTATAAAATTTTAAAAATTTTAATAAATTTTGTTATATATTTTTAAATAAATATTTTTAATAAAAATATTGATAATTTTTGTAATTAAATAAATATCAATTAAATTTAAATTATAAATAATATGTTTATTAAATTTTTACGAATTATTAATTTTCACTTATCAATTTAAATTTTATATTAAAATTTTTATTAAATAATTTTTAATATAAATTTTTACAAACTTCATTTAAAAAATTTCATTTAAGTTTTATGTTATTTTGGAAGAGATTGACGTGGCATGTAGTTGATTTTATTTTAATGATTTTTTATTTTTTTATTTTTAAAAATTTTAATGTTTTAAATGATTTTTTAATAAAATTAATTATTAATTTGGTGAGTATGGGTGACTTTCCTTGATGTTTCCCTCAATGACTTGGATGAAAAATTCATTTGAATATCAATTTTGTATGTTTTTTCTTGGCCCAAACTATTTATATGCTTTAGTACAAGTTAATTTAATTGATACAAAATTATTTTTATAAATTAAGATTTAATTTTTGTGATAATACCTTAAAATTTTTAAATTTACCAAATCGAATACTGACAGTCTAAGAATTTTGATTCATGGTGGATTTTATAAAGCTACTATGGCTCTAAATAATCAATTTACAGATAATTGAAAGTTTTATTTATTTTTTTGTTTATTTTTTATAAATAAATGTATATCATCTATATATAAAAATGTAAACTTTAAAACTATTAAATATGAATGACATAAATATATTTATAAATTTTAAAAAATAACAAATTTACCTTTAAATTTCTAGTATTTTTTTATTTATGTATTAAAGATTATTTTTCATTAAATATATATAATTTATTAGTTACTTATTTAAATTAATCCAAAAGTATTAAAAGTGAATCGTAAAAATATCATTATAAATTTTAAAAAATAACAAACTTACTTTTAAATTTCTAGCATTTATTTATTTAATAAAAATTATTTGTCATTAAATATATAACCTTTTATTCATTAGTTATTTAAATTTAAATCAATTAAAAATTTATGAATAGAATTTATATCAAATTAAACTACATTAAAATTTTATTTGTGGGATATGTTGGATATGTTGTAAAAAATTATCCCAAATTTACTCTTATATTTTTTTATAGGATTTTTTTTGTTCAATTTCATAAATAATAATTCAATTAAATTCATATAAAACATATTTCTCATCATATGGGCTATGGCATGCTATGAGTATTTGATATTAAACAAAACATAATAAAATCTTTCCTTTGTTGCTCAATGAGTAATCATTTTAGTCTAAATTATTATATCATAATGTTTATGCCCCCAAAACCTTTAATTTTATCTTAAGTAAAACATAAATTTTTCATTTTCAATATACAACCTAATTTACTCTTTATCTTTTTTAATAGTACATATAATTAGTCCTTAAATATATTTATATTATTTATTTATTTAATTTAGATCAATTAAAATTAAAGTTTATAGAAACTTATTAATTAAATTATTAAAATATTATTGAGAAAGAGTAATACATGTATTGCGGTAAGTTTGTATGTTTAAATTTTTTTATTTTTTATGATAAATATACATTTATATGTTTAATGATTACAATGGTTGATTTATTTTACTATAATATTTCTAATCACTCTATCTAATTACGTCTTAACGTTCCAATGACTAAATGAATCTTTGCTTTATGAACATAATCTCTTGTATATGTGAATTGTTACTCAACTTAGATTTTATTTTGTCTTCTATAGATTGATTCTATGTTACATCCAAGTTAATTTTAGTCAATCCTTATTTTTTTATTTTTAATTTTAAATATCTTTTACTTAAGATATTTTTATGAAACTATAATCAATATTGTTAAGAAATATTAATCTTGAATAAGATAAATTATTTGATATAATGTTAATTGAGTTTTTTTTTTAATTCCACCAATGAGTTAAAAAAATTAACACATCACTCACTTATTTTTTCAATTAGTTTTTTTTTTTTTTTTAATATCACTTACTTATTTTTTCAATTAGTCTTTTTTAATGTACTATGAAGCTTAAAGGTATGTGTGTTACGTTATTAATTTCAATTGTGAAATTTAAAAACTCTACTATCAATATATTTTATAATTTTTCCTTGAATAATATAAATTTATTTTTTTCAATTAAAAATGCTCTAGAATATTTTTGAATTTTGATAGTGAAAAATATTTTAATAACATGATTAATTGTATGCGTTTTGTTGAATGATCAAAGCTTTGTTAGTTTTGTGACCAATTATTATATTCTTTGAATAAATAATGTTATAGTTTATTTTTTGTTATTTGTTTATATTCTTTAAGTATATGATTAATAATTTGTACTCTTATCATGAAAGCATTTATTTAATAATTATTTCTACTTTATGAGTGTGTTTATTATAGATAAATACATGTATCATCTATGATATCTACATATAAAAATGTGAACTCTAAATAATATTAAAAACAATTTTTTTATTTGTTAAACTCCTATTAATAATACATTGCATGCCAATCATGCATGTCCAACCAATTCTTCAATTCATAGAGAAATAAAGACTTACAATTAAACTCATTAGTTACATAATAAAAAATTTGAAGTATGAGGATGTGAAATAAAATATGTTTATTTATATCATCTTACAATTAAGATCATAAATTAATTCAATTAATAATGTTAAATTATATATATACAAAAATAAAACAAATTAATCAATTAATATTTCATATAGATCGTAAAATTATTAAATTAATATTTTTATTATTCAATGGGTCTACGTATCATAGTATATATGAAAATGATTAAAAAAAAGATGTTGGATGACAAATGATAATGTAACCTTTAATTTTTTTTCTCTTAATATGTAAAAAGTGCTCCACTTAGAATTTAACCAACTTTACTATAAAAAAAATTATTTAAATTTTAGCTAAATATTTAGAATACTCACAAACATATACATACTTTAGATTTTATAGCCTACCTTAAATAAGACAATCTATAATTAAGAAAATGTTTAATATATATCTATATTATATATAAAATGTGATAATTTATTAAATTATCTATATTTATTTTTATTTAATATTTTTTAGTAAATTAAAATATTATCTATTTTTTTATTTATTTTCTTATTAAAATAGTTTTTCTTTTGTTAAGTCATTTATGCCCCAATTAACGCAAGCAATACGGCTAAAAAGCTTAAAATAGTTTTTCTACAAATGAATAATTTAGTGTTTATAATATATTACACCTATTAATATGATTTACACAATTATATTAATTATAGAAGATTTAATGATAAATCAATTATAACTTAGTAGTAAATATATAACAACATAGTAGCAAATTATTGATAGTTTTGTTATAAATTAGTGATAATTTAGACAAAATCAGTAATAACTTTATACTAAATTAATGATAACTTAATAGTAAAATAATAATAACTTAATAGTAAAATAATAATCACTTAGTAGTAAATAATTCAAAAAAATAGTGTATGATAACATAATAATAAATAATAATAACATAGTAGGAAATAACAAATAACTTAACAGTAAATCATTTATACATGATTGTAAATGTATAACACATATTAGTAAATTAAAGATAACTTAATAAAAAATAAATGATAACTTAGAAGTTAATTATTGATAACTTAGTAATAAATCAATGATAACTTAATAGTAAATAATATTCAGTTTAATATTCCCTCCATCCTAATAAAATTGTCACATTTTGAATTTTGTTGGTCAAATTTTTTTCAATTTTAATCGCCTATTATTTTTTATTTATTACTGATAAAAATATGAAAAAATATTTTTAAAACTTTAAATGAAGTGGTTTCTAAATATATGTTTTGTAAATTTTAATTTATTAAAATATTTAAAATAATATATGTCAAAGTTAGAAAATTTTAACTAAAAAATTAACTGTGACAATTTAATTGATACAGATAAAAGGAGTAGTAATTAATTGATAAATTTAGTAATAAATTATAAATAGCTTAGTAATAAATCAATAATAATAATTTATAACTAAGTAGTAATTAATAATTAAAAATTAAAAGTAAATTAGTATAACTTAATAGTAATTATCAGTAAATTAATAGTTAATCATAATAATTTAATATAGTAAATTAGAGATATAACTTAATAGTATATCAATTATAATTTAGTAGTAAATTAGTAATAATATAATAGTCAAAGCATAATAACTTAATAATAAATCAATTATAACATAGTTGTAAATGCATAATAACATAGTTGTAAATTAATGATAACTTCATAAAAAAATGATAACTTAATAGTTAATCATTATAATTTAGTGGTAAATCAATGAAAACTTAGTAGTAAATTAGTGATAGCATAACAATAAATTTAGTTTAGTTTAAAAGTAATTAAATTATAAATTTAGTAGTAAATCATAAATAACTTAGCGATAAATCAATGATAATTTAATAGTTAATCACTAAAACTCAATAGTAAATCAATGATAACAAAGTAGCAAATGTATAATAGTATAATAGTAAATCATTAATAATTTAGTAGTAAATTATTTATAACTTAGTAGTAAATCACTAATAACGTAATAGTAAAATATTAATAACTTAATTGTAAATCAGTGATAATTTAATTATAAATCAATGATAATTTAGTTGTAAATTAGTTAATTATTAATAACTTTATAGTAAATCATTAATAACTTTATAGTAAATCGGTAATAACATTATAATAAATTATTAATAACTTAATAGTAAATTATCAATAACTAAGTAATAAATCATCTATAACTTAGTTGTAAATCATCTATAACTTAATAATAAATTATGATAATTTAGTAGTAAATTAGTGATAAGATAGTAGTAAGTGAGTAGTAATTTATTTGTTAATTAGTGACAACATTTTTTTTTATACCTAAAGTTACTAATAATTAAACCCTGGTTACTAGAAAGAGAAAATGATTAGGATAAACCTACCATGAACTTATTCATTAAAAAAATTTAGTAAAAAAATTCTAAATTTAAACAAAACAATAATGTTATATTATATAAAAAGAAAATTATCTCATATATTGTAATTAATTGATAAAATTAATAGTATACCATAAATAACTTAATAGTAATTCAATAATAATTTAGTAGTAAATAATTACTAACTTAATAGCTAACTATTGAAAACTTAGTAATAAATCAATGTAATTAGTAAATGCATAATAATATAATAATAAATCACTAAATTTAGCAATAAGTCACTTATAACTTAATTATATATCAATTGTAATTTTGTAGTAAATCATCGATAACTTCATAGTAAATTAGTTATAACTTTATAGTAAATTATCAATAACTTAGTACTAAATCATCAATAACTTAATAGTAAATCATTTATAACTTAAATGTAAATCATTAATAATTTAATAATAAACCACTAATAATGTAGTAATAAATCAGTAATGACTTTAATTATCAATTGATGATAAGGTTTTTTATATTTGAAGTCTTTAGGGATTGAACTCCAGTTACTAGTAAAAGTGAAGTAAAAACTTAGTAATAAATCAGTTATAATAATAAATCAGAGTTAACTTAGTCGTAATTTGTTGATAACTAAATGCTAAATCACTTATAATTTAATTGTAAATTAGTGATAACTATAAATCAATGATAACTTATTAGTAAATTAGTTTTGGCTTAGTAGTAAAGTCTAGATAACTTAATAGTAAATTATTCATATTTTAATAATAAATTAGTAATATAACTTAACAGCAAATCATCGATAACATGTAGTAGTAAATCATTACTAACTTAGTAATTTTTTTTTGGTTAAATATTGATATAGAGTTCTATTTTTTAATATGTCTAACATATTTAATTCATTTAAAAAATTATACTAATTGCCATTTAATACTAAGGTATTGAGTTACAATACTTGTGGATATTTTTCAGATATATAAATAACTAAAATAATATTCATGTACCAATTACTATAACAACATATTTTTATTAAAATAAATCAAATTTTGAAGTGAAAATTTAGAATAACTTTATCTATATTTGTATGTCATTGATTGTCTATTTGATAATATATTAATAATAACTAGATTAATGCTATATCTTTACTAAAATAAATTGTTGTGTTTTATGGTATCATTTATAACATTGATAGCAATTATACAAAAAATTATTGTCTTTAAAAATATTTTTAAAATAAAAGAAAAAATAATGAGTCTAAATTTATTGAAAAATACCATAGAAAAATTATCTATTAGTTATTTTCTCAGGTACATAATATTTTAAATTAAAATATATGATCTAATAATACTAATAATAGTATGAATTCTATAAATTATAATTTTATAACCATATCGTTTAAATGATGAATTTTTTGAATGACTTATACTTGATAAATAATTAAGTGTTCATTGAATAATGAAATTACTCTATTTTAATTAAAAAAGAGTACAAATATTAAAAATATATTCACTATCAATTTTTAAGTCTAAGATTTAAAACATAGTTTATCTTCAAAATATACCCTTTAATATTTGTCTAAAATAGATCATATCTTATTAATTTTAAAATTAAGATATTTCATTATTTAACAAACAATAATAATATTGAACCAAAGTTAATTGAAAAAAATATTTGAATATTTTAAGAACAACATAAAAAACTATTTGATTAGGATAATGTATACCTTTTAAGTAAAGTTTGTTATTTAAACTCTTAGTATAACATATTTTAATAAGTTATGTATATTTAATTGTTTTTTAAGAAATTAGTATTCGATACTAAAAGTATTTTTAGTCAATATCCATTATAAATATATAAATAAACATAATTGATTATTACAAATACTAATAGTTTTTTATTACTTCATATCCTTTCTTTATAATATGTTTACAAATTAATATTTTTAATTAGTAAAATTCATGTAAGTATGCATTTTTTACTATAAAATGAAATTACAAAATGGTTTATATTACACAAATAAGTACATATTAAAAACAGAAGTTAGTAATGAAAAAAAAACAGTATATATTTACTATATTTCAAGTAATAAAAACTTTATAAAAATTTGGTTTCAAATAAAAAAATGAATTTAAATTTTAATAGCAAATAGATGAAAAGTAATAGTTTGAATGAATTTGACAATGTTTAATTGGCTAAAAAATTTATAAAATTGAAAATAAAAATCCATCACTGAAAAAGCTTAAAAAAGCTCTAGAAGAAACATAAAATAGAGAAAAAAAAAGTACAAAATTCGATTTGATTGTGATAGAAGATAATTTTTTATAGTAAAAAAAAATAAAAAAAGAAGAAAAATATTAAAAAAAAAGAATGAAGATGATGACTTAACACTGAAAGACTTAAAAGAAAACTTCTAAAAAGAATCAAAATAAAGAAAGATTAAATATTTATTTTTATTAGAATTTTAATTTTAATTTTTTGTTATATTTATTTCTTAAAACTTAAATTTACATTTTTAATTTAATTTAGTATGATGATAACTATTTCAATTTTATTATTATAAAATATCAAAATTATTATATTATATTATAATTATAATTTGATTAACAATCACGTGCATAGCATGTGGAATAAAACTAGTGTAATTAAAAATCTATAATAGAAATGATTAAATAATATTTTTGTTGGTGTCGAGTCGTTTAACACGGGAGTAGAAACTTGAAATCACAAGATAAGTGGTCGATTAGTACCAAAAATTGAAGAATTTTTTGACTTTGTGTTTTGATGTTTAAATCAAGACTCAATAAGAGAATGAAAATGAAAGAAAACTAGAAAGTATATATGTATAGTTGAAGTTGTTTGATATTATTTGATTTGAGAGGAACTATTTATACTTGTGTGGTGAGGGTACTGAGCTTAGGTGGTACAAATTTTAAATAACGAGTAAAGGCTGATGTTGTCTATTAGAGTTGAGCTTGTAGGTAATAGTCCGATTGTGAATGACAAATCAATATTTTCATATGCTATTAGACAATCAATTGAGATGATTAAACTTACGTAGAATTCAAAAATTTATGACCATTTGATACATCAACTCGATCGAATTGATTAAATTACCCTCACAATTTTTTTTCCCTTAAAACCACAAAATACCCCCACAATTTCATTCAAAGATTGATACATTCAAATAATCATGTATCAATCGGTGGGTAAAAGATAGATTTGTGATTCTAGTAGCTAGCTAGATAGCGTTGAGAAAATTATTGTGATAAATTATGAATAAAAAGAAAAAGTTAGAGCATGAAAGAGAAATGATGTTACTGAGCAATAAAAATGGCTTTGCTTACTATCATCTGATTAGTAAACAGTTTGTCGCATAATGCATTTTTTTTTTTCTATAAAAAGCTAGTAATTTATCATAGTCAACGTGGATTAATTATCCCTTCAAATCAGCCGTCCACGAATGATAACTTAATTTCTTTATTTTTCAACTTTTTAAAATACTAATAGTTAATAATTATGATTTGATAATTAAGTTAATCACCTATATATAAACTCTAAACCCAAGTATTACATGAAATTAATTAAAAAAAATGTGATCAGCAGGCCAAATATATGAAAGAATTTGAGATCAAATTTTTTGTTATGCCTTCAAAGAAAAAAAAGAAAAGAGTGAGAAAAGGGGAAACATTGTGTTGGTGCCAAGCTGTTTACATGAGAACAAAAATATAAAGTCATATGATAGGAGGCCGGTTAGTAGTAAATGTCAAATATTTTTTTGTGTTTGCATTTCAATGTTCAAATTAGTGTTCTATAAAAAAGTGAAAAAGAAAAGAAACAAAAAATTATATGTATATAAAATTCAAGTTCTTTAATATTATCGGAGAGGGATTATTTATGTCTATGTGAGGGAATTGGATTTAGGTGACCTAAGCTCAAAGTAGTGAAAATAGGGTTAATGTTATCAGTTCGAGTTGAGTTGATAGTCAATAATCCAATCAGAAGTGATAAATCAATATTTTTATGTGTCATTAGGTGACTAATTAAGATACTTTAATTGATGTAGAGTTTGAAAATTCAAGTTAAGTCGATATATTAACTCAATCAAATTAACTAAATTACCCCTAGTTAACAAATGATTAACATTCTGAATTGCAAGGTCCATTTTACTTTTTGAACTATAAAATGCCCCCAACACATAGAAAGAGTCAAATGACGTAGTGCTTGGCCGGATCCTTGAGTATACCACATGCTTATAGGATATTAAGGTCAATGAATAAATATAAAGATAAATAAGTAATAAGAACAAAAGTATGGGTCATTGATTATGCCACATATATATATATATATATATATATATATATATTAAGCTCATGAAATATTTCTTCTGCCTCCAAAAAAATTGATGGCTAGCTCATGGTCAGACCCCCCTCCCGTTCCCATGATCCCATATCCTTTTCATTATATTTATAACTATAATGTCATATGAGGGTTTTTTTTGTATGGTGTTCATAAATAATTAAATTTGCATTAAAGAATGCAAAGAAGAAACTACCACTAACATCAGCATGATTTTTTTTTTTTTTTTTGCTTTCATTAAAAAATATTTAAGAGAAATATATAGAGTTTGATAGTTAATTATTTTAGTTCTCAATATTTTACCATGATTTATTTGATTTAACTTTATTAAGGTTCTTTGAGAGGAGTGGGAACATTAATCTTTTTGAGATCAATATAAGATTAAACACTCCAACAACATGATAAATACCTCTCTCACCAAGCATAAAGAAGTTGCCCTAATTTTTTTTTTTTTTTTGAAATTGTGTATTATTCTTTTCTTTTATTTGTTTATAAAGTAAAAAAAAAAATGATCTTTAACTTAATTCGTACTTTTATTTTTTTGCTTTGAAAGAAGTTGATGTCTCAAATTATGATAAAATTTGTAAGTTTTGGCATGGCTAAAGCTAGGGGCTCTCTAAATATTTTGGTGGAGTGTTTATAAACACTTTAAAAATTAAAAAACAAAAAAATTTAAAGAAAATTTTTTTTGAACATTTAAAAAATTTTTTTGAACTTTCTTTTTATTAATAAATATTGAACTTTCTTTTTATTAATAATAATAATAATAATAATAATAATAATAATATTATTATTATTATTATTAAAAATGAACATTTAAAAAAATCCAAAATTCGCCACCGACTAAAGCAGTAAAGACTAATTAAATGATCATTTTATAAACGTGATTGGAGAATGAGGATGAAAAGTGAAGAATTCATGTTATCCACATTTTCTTATTTTTCCATTCAACAACAATGTGCACGTGTTTAAAACTAGAGAAAGATTTTGTTTTCTCACAAAGTCAGAGGGTTTCCCTGTAAACCCAAGTTTGAGTTGAGGGTATCCTTTAGAGAAAGTTGCTTTCTCCACAAACCCAAGTTTCTCAAATCAACTCATTTTCTAATGCCAATTTAAGGTTTGAATTGGAAAACAAGAAGAGAGTGAAAAGATCAGAGTGCATATATCATTATCGATGAAGGAATTTGTGTTGCACATGGTTTACCTAAGGCTCGGGGGACGATGACTTAGGTTTGTGCAGAGAATTGGCACCCAGTTTTATTTCTCTCCAACCAATTGCAAGTTGATTATCTGCTAGTTTCTTACTAATATTGATAGGGGTTTTTTTAGATTCAAAGAGCAAATTGATTAATTTTTTCATTAGAGACTCTCGGTGGACAATCAAAAATATTTTTTATTTTTAGACTAATCTAATATGTATAAAATTACATCAATTTGATTATATTATTATTTTATTCATAAATCTCTCATATTTTTTTTATATAAATAGAACTATTCAAGTATTATTTATTTTATTTATTTATTTATCTTTTTAATTTTTAATTTGAACGTCCAAATGCAAATACAAAAAAATACTCTCTAACTTTACTCTCAATCGTTTTTTTTTTTTTTTGTATGATTTCAATATTTCGTTCTTAACTCGAACCTTGACACAAATAAATATAAAAAGTATGGACGAGACGAAAACCTTTATTGGATTTATTCTTTTATGGCAAAGCAAACTCAGATCTTTAAACAAATATAAAAATGTAGGCCTAACTTTTTGTTTTTTAATTGTGTACTGTTCTTTTCTTTTATTGGTTTATAGAGTTAAAAAAAAAAAAAAAGAAAGATCTTTAAACATATTTAATACTTTTTTTTTGTTTAACTTTGAAAGAAGTTGATGTCTCAAATTATGATAAAATTTGCAAATTTTGGCATAGCTAAAGCTAGGGCGTATCTAAATATTTTGGAGTGTTTATAAACATTTCAAAAATTATAAAATAAAAAAATTTATAGAAAAATTTTTCTTGAACATTATTAAATTTTTTTATTAATAAAATTGATAAATTCATCAACAATATTATTTATATATATTTATATTATAAGTAAACACTCTAAAAATTCAAAATTTATCACCCGGCTAAAACAGTCAAGACTAATTAAATGAGAGCAGTAAAAACTAATTAAATGATCATTTATAAACGTGTTTGGAGGATGAGGATGCAAAAGTGAAGAATTCATGTTACCCACATTTTCTTATTTTTCCATTCAAAAACAATGCGCACGTTTTTAAAATTAGAGAAAGATTTTGCTTTCTCACTTGTTGACAAAATCAGAGGGTTTCCTGGAAACCCAAGTTTGAGTTGAGGGTATCCTTTAGAGAAAGTTGTTTTCTCCACGAACCCAAGTTTCTCAAATCAACTCATTTTCTCATACCATATCAAGGTTTGAATTGGAAAATATGAAGAGAGTGAAAAAAATCAGAACGCATATATCATTGTCGATGAAGGAATTTGTGTTGCACATGGTTTACCTATGGCGTGGGGAACGATGACTTGGGTTTGTGGAGAGAATTGGCACCCAGTTTTATTTCTCACTAATCGATTGCCGGTTGATTTATCTGCTTGTTTCTTATTAATATTGTTAGAGATATTTTTTTGATCCAAAAGGACAAATTGATAGATTTTCTCCTTAAAAATTATCAGTAAATAATTAATGATATTTTTAATTTTTGAATCAATTTAACATATCATATATATAATATTACATCAACTTGATTACATTATTATTTTATCTTACAAGCTGTTGATCTTTCGCTTATAAATAAAAGCATTAAAGTAGTATCTATCCATCTTATTTTTATCTTTTATTTTCTTCTTCTTATTGGTTTTATCTTGACTTTTGATTTGAGAGTGAGAGTGCAAAACAAAAAATAATGTGTACCTTTGCCTTTAATCGCACTTTTTCTCGTGTGATTTTATGATTTTCAGCCTTAGCTAGATGCACGACACAAACAAATATAAAAAATGTGGACGAGGCAATACCTCTACCGGACTTGTTCTTTATGGCAAAGCAAACTCAGATACTGGAATTGACTGTAAACGCACTTCCTTTTATAATAGGATTTACACAACGTGAGGGTAAGAAATTAGGGGCAAAAGAAAGGTAAATTTGAATGATGCAACTCAAATTTCACTGCAGTAGCCACTTAACGTTTTTCCTTGCAAATGGAACTGCAATCTTAATCCAACATAAATTGGGAGTGGAAGAACCTTGGTTGCTGGTCATGCTTTTCTTTATTTAGTCATTCACTTGGACGCCAGAAACCCTTCTTGCCAACAAGAAATTGGCCTTGATAAAGGCTTGTTGACCAGTGAAGTGAACGCCGCACTAGATTGAGCCTCTTAATCATTTCCATGGTGTCTTGGACCAACAGATACCCACCGGGTCTCAGTACGCGATCTATTTCCACAGCTACGTCTATAATGTCACATCTGGCAGAGATGCAAAATCTCAGATCCGCATTCAACCGTGAATCCTAATAAAAAGGGCCAAGACTTCCCTCCCCTCTTTGTGAGGGTTGGGATGAAGGTCTATAGTACGCAGTCTTCCCTTTGCATTTTTTGTGGAGAGGTTATTTTCAAGACTCAAACCCATGACGTCACAAAGGAATAACCTTACCATTGCCCCAAGGCTCGCCCTCTAACAGTGAATCCTAATAACTTCAAAATTATAAAGATAATAATGCAGTTACTGGATTTAGCCATCTATTGGTTATTTACTCACCACTCTAACTATAAATCAGCATTAAAGCATAAAAATATTTAGATCCTTCCTTAAAGCCTTTAAGGTTTCAGAATAGCATACCTCTCTTTAAGGTTTCTGAAGAGGAAGCTGGAATGCAGTAGATCATAGGTTCGACGGTAAGTATTAAAAGACTCGCACCAGTCATGATAGACTCCGATCAACCCCCTTTCAAAAATAACGGATAAGGTATCTTCTGCACCAATTGGTACAACATTCATCACCCAGAGGGGTAACTCGTTAAGTGCCGCCGCAAATCTGCAAATCTGTAAACCGCAAACCCAATGTTGCTGTGAGAATTCTTTACCAGAGACAGATTAGCTCAATAGATCAGATGGCAGTGGAAATGAAACCAAAAAACTGGATGAGAAAAGACATTGGTAAAATCAACATTGCTCTAGTGAGACAACAAAACCATATCATAAGTCATAACTCATAATCAATTTAAGGTGCTAGGAATATTAATCATTATTTTAATTAACGATTAATACATTTGAGATTACAAAGTAAACAATAAAAACCACAGAGAAGTAAAGTAGCAGATATGCAATAAAACCCACTGCAAGAATGAAACCCAAGATTAAACATCAAGCAACTTTTTGTTTTTGACAAAAAAAAAAAAAGCAGCTTGTTATGTTTCTTACCCTCCATAACCGGTATTCACATCCATCACATTTCTTATCCTTGCCCAGTTTATAGCTAAACCATCAAGATACACACCGATACAAGTGCTGCCCAGTGTTTGGTGTCCTCATTGAATATAGCTTCAGCATCTGGTGCAGATGGAAGGCTTGGAGGCTAACTGCTAAGCCTCTGGGGCCATGGCGTGGACCAGCTGAGCAAATTACCCTTGCTATCAACTGGAAGTCTGGAAATACAATAACTCAGAGGCTCATACCTGTCACAGTGAATTAGACTTCACCAGGAGCAATTGCAACATAAATAGAGGCTAACACCACATATGCCAACATTATTTTAGGACACAATTCTCTTGTTTAAATTGCCTCTGCCTAGACATAAGAAGTGGAAGATAACATAGCACACCTGTGCACATTTTCAAGCATGTCTTTGAGTGTGTGCAATGTAAGATGTCGATAATACATCCTAAAAGATTACCATGAGACATTATGCTTATTTTTCTGATCGCACAAGGGTGGACGTTTTTCTTTAAGTTACTCATAACAGGAATATGAGGAAGGCTTTTGATATATTACAAGCCCAATTCCAGATGAATCAACAGTTTTAGCCACAACCTTCCAGCACATTGATGTTGTCAAAGCCACCATAGCTGAAATTTATACAGAATTCAGTCCAACTTAGCACATATGGATTCTACTAATGAAATGGTGAAAAGAAATAAGTGAGGTGGCTAATTATAGAAGGATAAAACAAGTAAATAAGGAAATTTAAATAAGGGAAAACAATTTTGTATTTCCTCCCATCAAAATAAAGCGAGAGTGGTATCCACACACTTCCAAACTTTACAATCTCTGTCATCATCTAGATGAACTGGAGTAGCAGGCCGTATAAAGAATCCACCTGGTCTGGTTCAGCTCCAGTAATGGTTTCCCACCTGCATTTTGCATTCAAAAGCAGCAAAAAAGTCTCAACGATCCAAGATATGCTAAAAAGGGAAAATTGAAACAATGAAAATAAATATAAAAACATGGTTGAACATCTGCTGAAAGGAATAAATAAAAGATACCATACCACACCATCCCCATCCCAACGAACTCTGCATCGTGGACAATGTATCAAATCAAATGCATTGTCTGGAAATATCAGCTTTTGTGTACCAATGACAGAAAGCATAGCAGGATTTCCCCTCTCAAGAGCAAAGAGTATCTGAGCTTCATGTTCATCCTTTGGGTTAAATGACATGGTAATTACATCTTTGTCCAGCAAATAACCACCAAAGCTAGCAACACCGCAGCCAACATCTAAAATAACCCTAATGTGCTTCCCCCATTTAATAGCTGGTAAAGTCTGGAGGAGAAAAACAGAAGGGGAAGGACGGAAATGAGGCTCAGAAGAATCTAACACAAGTATTTTTGGGGTCTACTCATCAACCAAGTGCACACCAAATTTGATGAACAAGTCAGCAATGAACTGTTACTTTGCAAAAGGATTGATATGTCAAGTTCGTACCTTTTTTATGAAATCAATATAGCTGGTAACCCCATTCTTAAACTGAGTACCACCTCCAGGGAAAACGAAATAATCGCCAGATTTACGCACCCAATTCTGTTCCTTCTTGTATTCCACAAGCTTGGGATGAGGAACAATGTCATACCAAATCTGGAGACGAGCAATAATAAGTCATATTACCCACATATTTAGCAAGTAAAACAGCATTAGAAATTTTTAGACATGACAAAGGTCTTTCATACTATAACTTTTAACACCCAGATTCACAAAATCTGTTCCTGATGAATATCAGCCTTCAATTCTTAGCATTTCACAATTCACATACATAATAGTAGTAATTCAACAGGCTTAAATTTGGTAAATTCAAAATTAGCTTCAATTAAAGTACTAACTTTTTTAAGATTAGTATCATAAAAATCGAATTATACAAGTCATTAGATCTTCAAAACTAATCCTAATAAATCAATTTCTCAAAAGCTACTCAGTGATATTTATTATCTAAGAAAATATAATCTTTTCTTGATTTTGGAAAGAACATTTAATACTTTTTCAATGATTAATAGGGATATGAATGATACATCAATGCTCACAAACCACTTGGGTTTAACTCGAATAAAACTCAAATTTAGTTTAATTATTGTTAAGTCGAATTTAAGCTCGAGTAGCTCGACTTATTGAGCAAGCCGAATTCAAGTGTGTCCGGTTCAAGTAACTTAAGAGTGAAATGGAGCTTTTAAATTTTAATGTATTTTTATTATTTTAATTAAAAATTACCATTTTACCTTTATATATATATATATATATATATATATATATATCAATTTAAGGTTGAGTTCAAATACATAATTAAGCTTAAAATCGAATATGAGAATTAAACTCATTTTTACTAAATAAGCTTAATCGAAAGAGCTTCAGCAAAGTTGAGCTCTAATTTTTAAAAAAATTAAAACTCAATTTTTCAGCAGGGAATTTCGAGTCCACCTATATCAATTCGGCTCTGATCGATTAAACTCCTAATGACTAATCCAATTTAGAGTCAAACTTTAAAATTAACGGGAAAAATAACAAAAATCAATTAAACAGATAAAAAAATAAAACAAATATCTTACCAAAAATAAAACATAGTAGTAGAATCAAACAAGCTCAAGCTCACCATGTCCCTGCTCTTAGGCCATTGAACCGGAACCTTATAACCAACCGGCAAAGGCACCAAACACCTCGGACTCGGACTCGGACAATGCCTTTCCCTATGCTCCATGTGCCTCCTCGATTTCAATTCCTTTCTAGCTTTCCGATTATCCAAACAGGGTATATCATCCTCCATCGCCGCACCTATTTTACAGATCCTCCATTTTATATCTAAACTCACATTCAAGTCCACGTCAGCTTCGGCGTCGTTTCTGGACTCCGATTTTGGCGGGGACTGGACGGTGTCGTTTGGAGATTAGAAGACGTGGAAATCGGAGGAGAGAGGGAGGGAAGGGAAAGGGGAAGAAGAGTTGGTTAGGAGGATTGTGAAGGAAATGAGGAGGATTGAAAGGGAGAAAAGGAAAGGAAATTTTCGTTCTTTGAAGAGGTTCGGAACGGAAATCGACATTTCCTTTCTTTTGTTTGGATTGAAGAGAAATGAGAGAAAAAATCAGCTGCTTTTTTTTTAACTGAGGAAGTTGTTAAAAAAACAAAAAGCCAATTTGGGTTCAGTTGGGCTTTGGATATCTTTTCCATTTTTATAAAATGGCCTCATGGATTTTATATTAAACCATACGTACACTCAAAAGAAGTTGATCACGAGTATTACGAGTGTTCGAATATTTAAATTAAATTTGATAATTTAAAATATGATATAATGATATAATTTAAAAATAATATGAATAAAAGATATAGAGATGATACGATTTAAAATTTTAGTAAAAATCATATATAAATTTAATAAAATTAAAAAATATAATTTATATTTTTATATTGATACGAATTGTAATAAATAATTTTTTATTTAAAACATGATATAGATGCATAAATTATTAATATTTACATTATTAAAATATATGAATTGTTATGTCTAACTCAGAACCACCATCATAAGGTTCCTTATAGTTTTACTCTTAAGTTTATTTGACAATTAATTTATTATATAGAAAGATATCTTTTATTATTAGAAAAATAATATTATGAAAAATTGAAAAATTATTTCTAAGCAACCATGTTTAAGGGACGGATCCTACTAGAAGAATGATCTTTAAATGCTTAAAGAAGGAATATGTGTTAGAAAAGTGACAAAACAAAGGTGATTTTAAATGGGATTTTAGAGTTGTGATATATAGAGTATAGGAACAAAGAAGAAGAGAAGTTTGATGACAAAATATAATAATGAATTGAAGAATGAAGCTGTTCTTTTAACTTCCTTAACCATGAAGGCCCTTTGCATTGACATGTTTACAACATATGTAATTACCACACAAACTAATTACAAAACAAAAGTTTAAATAGAAAAAAGTGAAAGAAAAGAAAAATTAAGCCAACAAGTTGTGTGACATCCAAAAGAAAACCCAAGAAAATAAAAAATGAAAGCATGCAATAGATATCAACAACAGATTGTTAATTCTCTTTTTCTCTCTGCATATCTCTTTAGAGCAAATCAACAATACAAAGAAGTATATGCAACACTAACAAAGAGAAAAGGTAAAACTTATTGATAAGAGATTGATTTAATTGATAAATTTTTTTTTCGATATAAAGATCTTGATTTAATAGTTTTTTATTAAGATCACGTCGAATATATAATTTGCAGCAATTAATTTTAAGCTGTCAAGTACGATATATATTTTTTATTTTAAAAACTGAATAATTTATGAATCCCAAATTTTACTTACAAAAAATAATGGTAGGAACTTAAAAAAGAAAGAAAAATCCACATTGATCTTGACTTTTTCCTAGGATTAGAACAGGATAGGAGAAAATCCTCACAATTTAAAAATTATCTGTGACTTTGTGTTCTTTCCAATAAGAAAACAAACATTTTCATTTTGGTTTTTAGTACAAATATGTATAAGAGCTGAGCTCAAGCAACACCAGCAATTTGCAACTGGAGAACACTATGCTACACCCATGAAATCATCAAAAAGCAGGCACGTAAACTCATTCTCTCACTCTCTTTCTGTTATTTCCCACTAGGCGAAAGTCGTCCAAAGCTAACCAGCATGGCTTCAGGACTAGGCTCTTTAGGGCTGACAACACTGATCATATCATCAGCAAGAAACGCCTCAACACACCGAAAGAACTGCCAGCAGCTGGCTGAGCACGTGAAGCTAACAGGTAACTTGTTAGAGAAGCTGAAATCGACGGACTTAGTAACTTTGCCTTCCATTAAAAAACCATTGGATGGCCTGGACGAGGCCCTGAAGAAAGCGTTGGACTTGGTAGAGAGTTGTAGAGACAAAAGTTGCCTTTACATGCTTGCCAGGGGATGGAGCATCGTTTATCAGTTTCGCCAAGTACAAGCTGAGATTGATCGATATCTTAAGCTCGTCTCTTTGATTTCACTTGTTCATGAATTTCAAATGCAAGTAAGAATGAAACTGTTACCGTATAATTGGAAAGTTTTTATCTTGAAATGATTAATCAAGAACTTAGAGGAAGGCTTACAGGCAATGGAACAGGATCAAAGAGAACAGTTTTGATGAAGAGATGTAGAAGCCCAGAGTGTTATGTCAAAGCCTGACAGAACAAAGAAAGATGCAAATATGCTGGAAATAACCCTGCGTCGGAGATACCCTGAACTGGCATTCCAGGAAGCTTTGCAAGAAGAAAAAGAAAAACTCTAAGTGGAGCTGCAACGATCACGAACCATCAATGATTCCAAGCAATGCCGTGTGATTGAACATCTCGTTGATGTGACTGAAAATGTTGTTAATGTGCTTCCTGGAAAGAAAGTTCATAAGCTTCTTGTCAATGAACCCAACTTATGTTATAGCAGATCAGTAAGTACTTTAACCTGAGTCTAGCTTTTTCCTCATTCACCTGGGAAATGCAAATTCTAGCAAAATACTTGGAGACTGCTTTAGATTTAGTTGGTTTTTGCGAATATATGGGACAGGCAACATAGGTTGAAGCCCAAATGGCAGGTTGATCTATTCGATTGTTGCAGTGAACCCTGTTTAAGTGGGTTGCAAATAAAGTCTTGATAGCTTCAGCATATTTGATATCAACTCATGCTTTCCATGATAACTCCTAATATTTTCTTTCATGTCACAGGCTTGAAAACCTGCATCCATCCCTGTGGAGTATTTTCAGGCATAACTAATGCTGCGTCCAAAGAACAAATATGTAAGATTCTTCTGATTAACATGGTTAAAATGTTACACCAATAGCAGATGCAGATTCCAAGTCTGATCCCAATTTGCTAACACAGCTTTATGGGGTTGCACGATCCAATGGAAGAAAGAATTGATGAGAAAATTTGCAATTAAGGCATTGAATTTTGTTTTGCAGGGATGATCATGCGATGACTATCTAACCCATCTCATTTGCTGCTGTTATGCAATGGTTCAGGAGTGGCAGGAGCTTGAAGCCAGAGGCTTCGAGGGTAAGCACATGGATTCCTCATTCATAATCATCGTTCAAGTGATTATCTATAACATTGCGCCATTAGAAGAGCCAAAGATGTAAATGATACGATAGTGCTTCCAAACTATTTGGATTTGACTTTAATAAATTCGAATTCAATTTTATCATTATTGATGTTAGGAATTGATGTTTGAGATGTGAAAATTAACTGTTAATAAAAAAACTCATAAAAAAATAACTCATAAGAATTTGACTAATAGCCAAATATGATTATTAGATTAAAAGGGATAAAAGTTCACCACCAAGACTAAAAACTAAAGGATACAGAAACACCATTCTAAGAATTCTAATTAAGAATACAGAACAATAAAAGTTCACTACTTTAAAAAATTTATCTAAGAGATACAGAACTTAAAAAACAATCTAGAAGATTCCCTAAAGATAAAGAAAACTCCATTATGCCTTTTACCAAAGAATAATAGAAAATATATAAGCTAAGAACATCCTTCCAACCATGAAAACTTTCAAATTGCATTACTAGAATCATAACTAAAATCATGAGATTTGCATGTGAACATAATCTGCCCATTTACTCTTGCAGATTACATGATAATAAATCTGACCACAATCCCATCCATATTCATGCTCTTCTTTTTCAGCTAATGTGAACACAATCTCTCTATTCCAGTCCACCTTATTTATATATTTATTTAGTGGATTTGGATCAAGTATAAGCCCATCTTATTTTTGGATAAGTCAACCTTAGTCTTAGCTCAAGTGGTATGATGTGCATATACTCTGGTGTCAATCTCCTCTGATTAAAAAAGACTTATTCTTAAGTCTGAACTAGTATTCTCTCAATGATAAGGTGACAAATCAACAACATTGAAGGTGAAAGATACTGCATAAGTATCAGAAAGCTTTATCTTGTAGGTATTCTTCCCAATGCATTGGAGAATTCTAAATGGACCATCTACCTTAGGTAGTAATTTGCAAAACTTCCCTAGAGGAAATTCTTCTTTTTGCAAGTTAATCCACACTAAATCATGTTCTTTGAACTTCACATATCTTCAATGCATGATTATTACCCTTTTATATTTCTTATTTTCCTACAAAATTTTATTTTGAACCTATTTATAAAATATTTTGATACTCTTGGCTTTTTCTTCTACATCTCTATCAAAATTCTAATTAACATAAAATTGAATTAAATACAAATGACAGATTGCATTCTTACCAAGAACAATTTCAAAAGGGCTGCAACCAATGAATAGAACGACTCTTAGGATAAAGCTTATGCAATATTGAATGTCCCTCATTGGTGATAAACTAGTTGGTAACTTCTCCTGAACAGCTTCTTAAAATTCTATCAATAATGGTTGTATTACTGCAAGGGACTCTTCACTATTTTTATTTTCCTCAATCAATACCAATGCATATATGGTACCACCCATTTTAATTTTTTTTTTGTAATTGACCTTGATAAACAAGTTGCTTCCTTCCCTTTTGGTTGGTTTGGACATTACTATGGGCTTGGTAGGGCCAAGATGATTTTGCATCCATCCTTCATAAATGTGTAAGTGTTACGGTAACCATCATAAATAACCCTCATATCATAATGCCAAGGTCTTTTGAGTAGTAAATGACAAACATCCATCAGAGCTACATCACATCATACTTCCTCATTGTAATTCTTTCTAATGCAAAAAAAGAACCAAACACCTCTTGCTCACCTTGATTTCATTCTCTTTTTACAGCCAATATAATTTATATGGTCGGGGTGATCCACTGCCTTAAGGCCTAATTTCTACACCATAAAGGTAAAAACATTTTCAAAACTTCTACTATCAATTATAATATCACATACCTTCCCACGGATAGTACATCGAATGTGAAACACGTTTTTACGCAACCAATTTTCTTCCTTAGCAGGTATGATAATCAAGCTGCATTGTATGACTAATGATTCTCTCTAATCGCCATAAGTCACATTTTCCTCCTCTGCAAGGTTTTGATCCTCTTCAACCAACTCCTTTTTATTTTTCTCAAAATCTTCCTTTACTAGAGTCACAATCTTCTTATTTGAGCATTTTAAGGTAATGTGTCCAAACCCTTGACATTTAAAAGACCTTTTGGTTTATTCATTAGACTGAAGCTTCCCTTATTGAGACCCAAATCTGAAATTGCTACCACTAGCCTCCTTTTGCTGTCTCTCCATCCTGAGGGCAAGCTTGCATACATCATTGAAAGTCTAATAGGATTATTGTTGCACTACATTAGCTATCTCAATCTTCAATCATTCAAGATATCAGGCAATAGTCTACTTTTTCTGTTCCACCAATTCACATTTTAACTAAGGTGGTCAAACTCAACCGTATACTCCTCTACTGAAAGATCTCTTTATTTCAAATTATGGAGCCTAAGGAAGACATATTGTCAAAATTATCTAAGAGATATTTTCTTTTCAACTATCTTTTTATCTTATCCCAAGTTGTAATTTTTCTCTTCCCTTTTCTTTCCTTTTGCTTATTTAGATTTTTCCACCAAAAAGATGCATGCTTTTTAAGTTTGACGGCCACTAGCTTCACCTTGTTATGCGTAAATAATCTCTAACTTGCCATGGGTGAGATTGGGTGCTATCATCAGAATCGCTATTATTTTCACGATATGGATTGGTTTTGCTTTCATTTTTTTTGTTCCTCATTCGTTGCCTCATTATCTTCTCTCTTTCTTTTTGTATATACAGTTGATGTTGTAGTTGAAAGATCTGTTACCTCATCTCTTCTATGAGAGCATCCATTGGGTCAACATTGGTAATTACTGCAATATCGATGTTGGCTTCAACCTCTTCTATTGGTGCTTGACGACGACGATCTGCCATAGCTCTAATACCAATTTGATGCCCGAAATTGATATTTAAGATGTAAAAATTAACAACGAATAGAAAAACTTACAAAAAAAGATAACTCACAAAAATTTGAATAATGACAGAATATAATTATTGGATTAAAAAAGATAAAAATTCATCACCAAGACTATAAACTAAAGGATACAGAAACACCATTCTAAGAATTCTAATCAATGATATAAAACAATAAAAGTCCACCACTCTAGAAAATTCACCTAAGAGATACAGAATTTAAAAAATAATCTAAAAGATTGCCTAAGGATAAAAAAAAAACTCTATTATGCCTTCTACTAAAGAATAATAGAAAATATATAGACTAAGAACATCCTTCCAAACATGAAAACTTTCAGATTACATTGCTAGAATCATGCATAAAATCATGAGATTTGCATGTGAACATAATTTGCCCATTTATTCCTACAGATTACATAATAATGAATCTGACCATAATCACATCCATATTCATGCTTTTTTTTTTCCAACTAATGTGCACACAATCTTCTTATTACAGCCCACCTTATTTATGTATTTATTTAGTAAATTTGAACCAAGTATAAACCAATCTTATTTTTAGATAAATCTGCCTTAATCCTAATCCAAGTTGTATAATGTGCAGACACTCCGATATCAATTATTAAATTGAACTCGAACAACTCGACTTATCAAAAAAATTGAATTCAAACCTCCCAATGTCCTACTGAAGTAACTCATAAACCTAATTGAACTTTTATATTTTAATATATATTTTAATTATTTTAATTAAAAAATTATTATTTTATTCTTATATATGAATTCATGTTTGAAATCGAATACAAATAATCAAATTTAAAGTTGAACATGAAAATCTAACTCGTTTTTTATTTAATAAACGAACCTAATAGAATGAACTAGGGTTAATCAACTTTTATCTCAAGTTCAAACTTGAAATTTAAAACTAAATCAAGCTCAAATCGAGAGCAACGAATTTTAAATTGAGCTTGAACTTGAATTTGAACTTTTTACTTTATCAACTCGACTTGATTACAGCCCTAATAAGAATGTTAGACTAAGCATTTCTTTCGAGTATTATATTTTCTTTTCTTGCTTGACACAGGATGTGAAGGGAGAAAAATAATTCCTCCACCATACCAATACATGAAGCCTTGAACCTCCTCAAGAAACTAAAATAAAGTTACTGCAACATGTACAAAATGTAGATATTTATTCACCAATGTATCATAACTTATGATTGAAGTGTTCAGTTTTTGTTGCAAATCAGTAGCATAATGTTGAGAAAAAAAGATACTATAATGTTGAGAATCTGACGACTCCTACATGAACCCTTCAATCAGAAAAAACCATCATACCAAGAAATCTTGTTGCAGCAAAATTGGTTTTGTGTTAGCAATGGAGTCAATCTAGAATGAAACTCTGCTACAGTAGTTGTCGCCGTAGCTGAAAATCACACTAAGAATGGAGTGGCAACAAGGAAAAAAGAGTAAGAATTACACCTTTTTTTGTTTATTGATTAGCAAACTACAATTCAACTGTGTGGGATGGTGAATCATTGTTCCCTGGCCAAAAGAGCCATCGGAACAGTTGCGACAACTTACTGGTTTCAGGCTTCTGCTTTGGCTGATCAAGATTGACATTGCAAAGGGTGTTGTAATCGTGCTTTAAATGAGGATGCACAATTCTGTCCTGAAAGTGTGATGAAAGTTATAACTATTAGGAGTTAAGTCATTAGTTTTGTAAACATAGAAGATGGTCGATTATAGTACCTTGAAAACTTCGAATGGACAGAAATCAGTACCATCACAACCCTATTCATGAAAAAGCATCATCACTATCAAATTAATATTAGAAGATATTGACATAAGCCCAAATAAGAAAGGTGCTTCCAAAATAATATAATAGTGCGGCATCCACAACAATAAGTTCTAAGCACTAAGAAACAAGGAAAAAGATCAAAATTAAAAGATGAAAATTGTGGCAGGTGATTATGATATTCTAATATTTGTGATGTAATCATCCCTTTTTCCGATAGAAGATGACACTAAAATTCCACATTGTCCTAACTAGTAAAAGACAAAAGAAAAGGACTTTTACTTTCTGCTGGTATAACCAGTGAATCACTGAAAGACTACCACTATGTTTGAATAGACATTAGTAAAGGAAAGAAAAAGAAAAGAAAGTTTTTTAAAGTAAAAAAAAGGATACATGTACCCTTTTTTTGAATTTTAACAACCGTTGTTTGGATAAATAATGAAAAGGAAAAGAAATATTTCATTATAATATTTTTTTCCAATTATAACCTTTTTTTTTTTATAAAGTAACACATAATATACATATAAATCTTTATACCTAGTTTGTACAAATAAATCTTTTTTGAACAAAATTGAGTATATATAATACGGTATGTTGTATTAGCTAGTTATTGATTTACTCTTAATTTTATGTTTAATTCAGTCTTTTAATTTATTCTGACAATAATTTGACTTGTTTTGTTGTTAAGACTTGAAAAATCATAAAATATTTATAAATTGTGATATTATATAAAATACTTTTAAAAGGAAATTATATTTGTAGAATGTGTCAATTATATAATCAAATCTAATACATTAATAAAAATATGGATATAATAGTTTTTTCATAAAAATAAAATATTTTCAACTATCCTTTCCTTAGCTTTTCTCCCAAATTGAGGTATTAAAAAGGTGAGGATTACAAGGAAAACCAAAAGTTATTAGGTTTCCATCTCTTTCCTTTCCTTTAAGTTAAAAGTTTATCCAAACAAAGGAATGGTTTTACTGTTTTCATTACTTTCCTTTATTCTCCTTTCCTTTCCTTTCTTTTCCCTCCTCTCAATCCAAACATAGTGTAAGAGAAGAAACCAAAGAGTCCAAGAATAGCTTACAGGCATTGGGATCGGATGCTCATTGTGTAGGACTTGCATGAAGTATTTGCTTGAAGAATTAGTGGGACAGCTGTATAAGACTAGCATATTATTCCCAGCAAAAGGTGCCACAATGCTCCCTCTCCAATTTCTTTTATGAGGAGGCTTAGAAGGGAGACCCAAAGGCTCCTCCCTTTGTATTCGCTGGAAATCTGCAATGCTTAAATAAACACCAAATTATCAGCATATAGCTAAAAGCCTACACAGATGCACATAATCATGCTTATAAGTACTTTAAGTATAAAAAGATATCAAGGATGCAATGATAAAAGGCTGAAACCACTGACCAGATCCTTCAAGGAAAAGCCCAAGCAAGCATGAAAAAGGAACCACAGTTTCTGCATGTGCAAAACGCAGTCTTGCCTTCTCATAACTGCCAGGAGCTTGGTTATCTACACATAAAGGAAACACTTGGGAGTCAATGTCGAAAACAAGCCATTATCAAACAACCTTTTGCCTTGTATATCAGTAATCCATAATCACAAGAAAAACATTTCTGACCTGTTTTGGGTTCAGCAAGCTATCTAGAAACTAGGCTAATAAATGGCAACAATAACAACAGTATGCTCTTGATTGTTTTCCCTACTGTATTCTCTAGAATAAAAACTTGTAAAGAAAAAGTTATAGATAGAAGAAGTTAATTACATAATGCATATGCTCAGATGGTATAACATAATAGTCGCAAATGCGAATTATTCTGTCCTTGCTAAACCTGGTCTGTAGTTCCTAAACTAAGAAAGAACAGCATCACTACAGGATATAGTATGAGAACAATTTATAGGCAATTCAAGGATAACCATTTCTATATATCTCTCACTTCTTGACATATAAAGACTAAACAACCAAAATCTCATACTAATATTACCTTCTTTAGCCTTGATAGCTTGGTCCATGGATTGCACGACATCTTTCAGCAAAGGCACTCCCATTCTATAATTTAAGGATTCACCGTAGCCCTTCAACATAAACACCTCTAAATCATCCGTCCACTCAAGCAAAGCAACCTAAATATTTAGACAGCTTTTGTGGGTGAAAAATCGTAAAGCATGGAAGATACCAAGATTAATTAAATGTATACAGCTAAACTGACATGACAGATAAAAGGAATAAATCATGGGAAGCATATTCCTCAAATTAAAGATCTTTTTTAATTTTCCCTGCTTATCAATATGAATATTTACTTAAGGAACAAAGACAAATTAATCGAAACTAACAAGACATTTATCTTAATAAAGCCATTTTCTTCTATGAATTTATACATGTGGAGATCAGGAAACTTATATTTATTAGATTATATATTCAAAGATGAAAAAAAAAAAAAAAAAACTGTATAAAAGGTTTTAGCTGCAATAGTATAATCAATGTTTTTGAAAAAATATCTATATTCCGAAAAATGGTTAGGGCTCAACATATTTAAGGATATTTTCAATACGAAAAGTAATTAGATGTGCATAGAAACTATACCCATCTTTCAAAAGAACAGATCTTAACTCCAACAAAATTGTTTATACTGTTTTCTTCATAAAGTGTAATGAGGCATGAAAATACCTCATTGGGACTGAAAAGATTGCAAGCTTGATCAGTTATATCCAACAAGGACGTTTCCTGCCATATTGAAAATCCAATGGAACCAAAAGAATAAGTAAAAAATTCAGTTGATAAATACTAGAACTTTCTGATTTTGAAAGGGTATCAATACATTTAATATTACCAATTTTGACCAAAACTTTGACCATTCTCTAGAAGTGATAAATTTTCACTGATCATTGCTTTTATCAAAAAATTATAAATAAAATTATACTTACTGATTTATTAAATTTATCATGAACATTAATAACTACAAATAAAAAAATTTTGGAATAGCAGCAATGCATTGGCATGTTGCTAGTGAACTAAGAAATTTGCATGAAAAGAAGATGACTACCTGTTTGCACAGAAACCAGAGAGAGGATATATCCTGTCTTGTGAAATTGAACTCATACCGCTTTGCTAATGCACAGGTAATCTCAGCAAGGATTGGTTCTTTCAGCTTATCAACAGCAGGCTCTTGGTTTTTCCTAAAGTCCTGCATTCATATATCCATTTTAAATAAGCAAATGAAAAAGCAGACTAATTAAATTACAGCATAAATGAACTATTATTCAAAAGTTGAAGGTTAGATGTCTAAGAGATAAAAGTACTGATTGTGAAGTATGGAAATAATAAGGAATACAATAGAATGAATGTTTGACCAACATAAAATTCTTAGAAAATTTTCTTGCACTAAACTTTTTAAATTTGAAGTAGCAAAAAGTGTATCATTATAGAGATATGAAAAAACTAGAAACACATAAATATATTAACTACACTTGTGTTGGTGCTTTACTAATAAGGGAGAAACATCACATATACCTTATAGGTTTGACAACAATCAAAAAACCTCAGGATTATGTCACTTGCACGACTTTCACTTGTAACAGCAAAAGCTCGATAACGCCCTGGCCCTAGACTTCCTTTGCCACTAAATAGTCCCATGCCAAATGCCACAGCACTAGCAGAAGCCCGAGGTACCTTTCCCACAAAATAAGAAAGAAATGCACATGAGTTCTAAATAAATCAAGAAAAACAAATATACCAATAGGCCAGATTCAGAGCTGGAGTCATAAAATCAAAAGTAATGAAAACTGGCATCATTCAAGAATGAATACGGAGACAAAGAAAAAGGGGTTACGGAGTAGCATCCATATATTACACAAGAAATTCTAAAATAAAGAGAAAAAGTTTGTGGAATCAAGTTGAAGGAAAATCTTTGAATAAAGCATTTATATAATAGAAGATAAAATTTTAAACACAGAACCAACCTGCGTAGTCTTTATGGGATACACATCAGGGTGGTATTCCTCATTAAATATATCAGGAAATCTTTCCCTAACCCTGATTCCAAGCTGATACAATTCCTCCTCTCCTTTGCTATCCAATTCTCCACCCTTCAATTTTCCTTTCCAGGGAGATTCCCATTTCAGTAACCACGCAGGGACTTTCAGTAGGGACAAATTCTTTTCTTTAGCATCTTTTAGACGTTCCTGTATATGAGAAGCCAACTTTTCCAACTCTCTCATACGCTTCTTAGTAGGAGAACGAGTTCCATGTCTTGCCTAAAAAATTTGAATTTGGATTAATCTCCCTTTTACTCTTAATCTTCTAACAAGAGAGTTTGGGCATTCAACAAGTAATACAAAACCACACAAAAAATCTCAATGATAAATAACAAAAAGAAAAGGCTACAAAACAATGAGTCTCAAATAACAATTCAACAAGAACAAGCAGCCTAATCCTTGCTATTATGATTTGGACAGGAAATATAACATACTAGCTTCAAAATATGCCTTTCAAAGAGTAAGAAAATCTTAAAGATATCCGAAAAAGCTAAAAATCTAAAACATCACACAACACTTAACCCGACTTTTTCATGCATCAGCAATCAAACTTTGCAGTATTATTCTAAGTCATTAAGAATTTCAAAATGCCATCCTAATTAAGCCTCCGGAAAAAGCACATCATAAGTGCATTGCAAATTGCCCCTATACAAGTTTCCCCTAAAAAATTTTACTACCAACTCACCTAAACTAACAGGGAAAAGGCTTAATTTTTAAAAGTATTCACACCACAAACACCTCTAAATTCATATCATTCTATTATCTATTTCCTTTTTCAATTCAACCGCATCTCTAGCTATCAAGAACTAAAAACTCAAATTTCATGAAAATAAAATAAAATTACCACAAGATTTAAGTGGATAGGAGTACATCCAACAGGAAAATCAGAGGGTACGAAGGAATTGTCAACAATATCTTTCACTGCACCATATCTGCTCCAAAAAAATTTTTTTTAAAAAGAAATAATTAAAATAAAAATACAAAGATAACGGAAATTGCGATTCGACGGAGAGCGAAAGAAAGCGAGACCTTGTCACAGTAGAGAGGTGTTGACGAACATCGAAATCTTGATCGGCTTTTGAATTCGAAAATAAAGTTAAAACGAGCAACAGAATAGCCACCGAAGGCATCTTCTCCGGTAACCTTGTTGGAAAATTAACTGGAAAATGAAGCATTTATATTTTTGAAAGACCAGCAAGCGTGTGACACATAAAAGCGATTCATTTCCACGTTCTTCAAGAAACGCTGCCTCTTATTCCGTGCTACGCGCCGTATGGTAATAAAGCATCTGAGCTGTTTCTATCGTTGATTTAGAATACATCGCCATAATCTCAACAATTTTGATCAGAGTGCTATTAAAACTGGCAGAGGTTGCTTTTCATGTCTCATTGCCGCGTGGCGCTGGGCCCTTTCAACCCATGGAAAACCGACAAGTGGACATGTCAAAGCTCTCCACGTGGCAGTTTACAGCAATTTGCTTGGGAGGTGGGACATTACTGGCCTTCTCTTTGGGCCCTTGGATCCATTATTGAGGAATCACGGCCACTTAAAGTGTGGTTTGTGCCCAGGGACCATGAAAGCCCATATTCAAATCTAGGTGGCGGTCTCGAGGCCCACAGAATCAGGAAAAGGGCAAAAGTTGGATGGGTTTTTGTGGCTTGATCCGGTTCAACTGTCACAAAAATTTTTCGGTTTGCCACAGCTCACATATCTTACTTGGCTGGCCTATTTAGTATAGGTGGTCACACCATAATCTTAGAGATATAAAATAAATTCGTATTCAAAATAATTTCAACTAAATCTGAAATAATTTGAATAAAAAATGAATTTTAACTCAATTTAAACTCAAAAATCATTCTAAAATAATTATATCTTATTTAAAATATAAAATATCTAAATTATTTCGATTTAAAATGATTCAAATTAAAGATGATAACAGTTTAAGATTAGGTTCAAAATTTTGAGATATTATATAATATTATAAATTTTTAAATTTTAATCATAATCTTAATCGAATTTTTATATGATCTGATTTGATTTAAATTAAATTTTATCAATTAAATTTATTGATTTTTAAATTTAAATTTTTTTATTTTTATATACTATTTTAATATAAAATTTTAAAATATTTAAATAAAATTTGATATAAAATTATTATTTTTATTTTATAAAAATTTTAAAAATATAAAATTAATACAAATATATAATTCGATTCAGTCATTTTTTTTCACCTCCTGTTTTAAAATTCATTTTAAACTATATATATATATATATTTAATATCTCAACTTAATTTAAATTGAATAAAAAAAAACATATCCAAACTGAATACAATAATTTAAATCAAATTTTATTTTTTTTTTAATTTTTTCACCCTAATTCAATTTAAAACAATTTGAATTTATCTAAATCCGACATCACGCAGAAATGATTCGTGAGCAGCAAGGCAGAGGTGGTTTCTATTCGAAATACTTTTCTTGAATTGATCTTTCTAATAAGCTTTCTCCGGTCTGAGAATGATTTGATTTTAATTGACTAACAACTATAAGAAGATGATATTTTCATAGATGAGAACCACCACAAACACACCGATGACTTTGACAAGATAATGGTCATTGACCCAGGGATTGTTTTCCACTCATGAAAAGCACAAGGAAACTTCAAATTATCAATACTCACTTTAGATTGGACCTGTTGAAGGTTCGAATTATCCGTACAAATTTGAAATTTTATTTAAGTTTTAAAATAATTTAAATAAAAATTTAAAACCCAAATTTGCACAAAATTTTTATACTTGTTTAACTTTTAAATCCAATTTTAAATAAAATATTTAAAACTTGAACCTACCTAATACAAATTTACTATATATATATATATAATTTATTTATTTATATATATAAATTATATATAAATTAATTCATAAATATAATAAAAATTATATATTTTTTATTTATAATTTATAATTTTCATTTTTACATATATATATATAAATTAAATATAATATTATTACATTTAATTTAACCACTTTTTTATTTTTTATTATATAAATTAAATTTACTATGTAAGCTTGAAATTTATTTTTTTAATTTAAATTAAACTTTGAAAATTTTTTAATCCCCAACTCAAAACCAAATATACACACACATATAAACTATTAATATTGAACATGAAACAATGAAACCTAGACATTTCAAATCATAACAAATATGAAAAAATATATATATAATCTACTAAATAATCCCCAAGCTTTTAACTTAATGATTAAAAATATTTGAAAAAATATTAAAAATCTGATTTCGAATCAAAACTTTACTAAGAATTTATCCTCCTAAAATAACCCAAAAAAAAAAAGTTATAACCTACTAAACCCAACTCATAAACACCTCTACTCCTGGCCATATGGTTAGGTTCCAGTTATTATCAAACTTTTCCTTTGAGCTATCTGCTTAACGTTGCAGGATTTAAACGAAGAATACTGTCATTAATGCGGCACACGAAAAAGAATTTTGATTAAGAGGACTTATATCCCTTATTAGCTCTTATCATCAACACAAAGTTTCTGCACTAATTATACAGCTTACAACCAAAATCTCTCTGCAACGAACCACTGACACAAGACCCTTATAGAACAACCTCTGACGTGGAACCAGGCAGCCGGTCCAGTTTCATGCAATAGCTTCCGCTTCTTCATGGAGAAGCATCTGATCAAAGTGCCATACTCCTGAATATCCACCAAGGACATTAAGTTCGGGGAACCAGGGAACCAGGAACATGTAAAGAATAAAAAATAGATGAACAAGATGAAAGCATGGTGGCATAGAGTAAAGGATTCATACCATGTCCTTTGCCAACTCTTCTCAACTGAGCCACATATTCTGATATTTTCTTGATGGCCTCCACCTACAGAGAAAGTAAGGGAGGATCGAAACCGTGAAGCTATTTCTGTTGTTATTTTGCAACATTTTTATAAAAGCAGATTTTATAGAACCCAAAACTGTATTTTACCTGCTCAGCTAAGTATTTGCCTTCAATGAAATCTGTCAATTGCGGATCATGGTTCCGTTCAGCCACCTGTTTACCACAAAGCCTTGACCATTAGTTCAACGAAAACTGTTTGTTATCATCTTAGAAACATCCACAATGTAAAACAACATGGCTGTTGAACATGGTTTTGTCCGATGATTTCGTAAACCAAATCAATGAGACCTTAGACCTTATTAACATGTTAAAAATCAAAGCGTAAACAGAAAACGGGATAGCAAAAATAGAAAGAGAGGAAAGTCTTACACTCTGCAAGTTCAAGAGCTTTTCATTTGTTAGTTTCTCCAGGGACAAGGCAAGCTCCATTGCTGAACCAAAGAATCAGATACAATCAGTTTCAACAACATACAACATACAACATACTAACATCGAAAGCACGGTTTTACCACTTTTGACTTATTTGACATTATCATGCTCTCCAATTCAGCGTTAAGAAAGATGAACAGATGATATATCACACGAAATTCCAAATACTCCATGGATGATATATCTCTTTGTTGTCTAGATTCCTAATATATGAACGCATCAACCATACAGATTTACAAACATTTACAAACATACTTTTCCATAGCTACAACGTGATTCTATATCTCATTGCTTTGTTCATGTGGATATATATTATCTGACGGTGAGAAAAAACAAGAAGGCAGCCAAATAAGAATTGAAACACGTTTTACCTAACCAGCCACAAATCTAGCTCTAATAATTTCAACTCACCATACAATGCATCTCCTTTCTCTGCATGATCAAACTCAGAGAGGGGCATCAATATGGACTGCAGCTTCACTTTTCCACCTCGTTTGTTCTTATAATAATAAACAATCCGAATCACGAAAACAATAGCAGAGACAAAAGAACAGCAAAAATAAGCAAAAGACAGAATAGATCAAAAACCTGGTATTCCATCAATTTCTCAGCATGCTCTCTCTCTTCTAAACTCGATTCCTTGAAGAACCTATTCACCAGAAAGCCTCAATTTAGCTCAAAACCGAAAACGGGTACCAAAAACCTCAGCAAAATCGACAGTTTTCAAGAAGAATTACTTGGCAAGACCCTTGAGTGCAATGTTGTCCCTATCAAAGTAGGCAAACATAGCATGGTAGACATAGGAGACATTGTATTCGACACTGTCATTCCAAAACAAAATGAACAAAACATTAGAACATAAGCATATACATATACAAGTTGTGTAACAAAGTAGAGTACAGCAAATCAGAACCTCATCACTTAAAGCCATAGCCATCGAATATAAGCCCAAGTTTAATATATCAGAATCCATTCAAAATTTATTCTTTAAAAGGAAAAAAAAAAAAAAAAAAAAAGAGAATCTTGAGGCTAAATCCTAGTTTTGACCGGAAATAAAGTTCATGGAATTCGGTCATACATTTAAATTAGCTTCATACAGAAGTAAAGAACAAGAAAAAAAATTATTTTTTTGACATAAATAAGCAGATCAAAGCATAAAAGAACCTTCTTTTTCTCAAGAATCTTAAAACTGAAACCTTTTTCTCAATACAAAGTTGACTAAAAATCTAAAAAGAAAAGAACCCACTTGATTTGTTCGTTGATAGCAGCTTCACACTCATCGGTAAACTTTTGACGAGCCAGAGAAACTTGAGGCAAAGTGGGGACAAGATCAAGCTCCTTCTTGACTTCCTCAAAGGGTGCAAAAACGACACCGGTTAGGGGCTTGGTGTTGTGTCCTTTGGTAGCGCAAAGTACAACAGACCCAGTTCCATTTCTTGGAGAAGAAAGCCGAAGAATTGAAGAAGAAAAAGAATTGAAAAGGGAGGTCTGAGATGAAGAAATAGAGGAACACAGGGGACCCAGATTTTCCACTTGAGGATTCAACAAAGAAAAGGCTGAAGCAGCTTTCAGCAACATGGCTCAAAAGAAAAAATGAAGCTTTTGACGAAAAGGGAAAAGAAAAACAGAGATTTTTGCAAACCGTGGAAGATTGAAGAGGAGGGAGAAGAATTGGAGGGTTTTGAATGGTGAAGGGAGTGAGAGTAAAAGCGTGGCTAGTGACAGGATAGTACCATTGATTGATGACACGTGGACGGTGGGAGCGTGGCAGGCTCGTGGTTGATTTGCAGATATTAATCTAGTGTCTTGGGGGACCATGTGATCCAGAAAAGGTTCTGCTTTTGCTGTAATCTTTGCTGTAATCATTCGGAGTCTTGTTGTCTATGTCAAAAGGACACGATATGTAAATATCAAAGCAATTTTTTTTATTTTTTTAATGAAAAATTCAAAATTAGATAAATCGTTAAATTTTTAAAAAATAAAATAATATATATTAAATTTTACGTTTTAAAAATAATAATTACAATCCATACGTTCGACATGATTTAATAAAAATATCATTGACTAAATTTGAATTCAAAAATTTTACATCAAACAGAACAATCCTGAGATAAAGTAATTGTTATCTTTGTAGTTGTGTGACAAAAGAGAAAGATAACGAAGTTGGAATATTAGAACAATTTTTCTTTTTTTTTTTTTTTTGTTTGGTTTTGTAGTATTGTGATATTTGAGTTTGATACTAATTCAAGTGTTGTAGTTTGTATCTTTTGTTCTTTTCTGGTTTTTATGTTTGTGTCACCCACTTTTGATCGCAAAATTTTCCTTTTTTTTTCAAGAAATAATGGTAAAATTTTGTCCTTTTATTTTTTGTAATGTAATATGTTTTTATATTTTATACTTTATCAAACAAATTTTTTATTTTATAAGCCAGTTAAAAGATTATCATGTATATTTTTTTATTATATTAATTTTTTTAAATATATTTTTCTCATATATGTACTAACTCATAATTTTATTGGTGAAAATTTTAAATTACATTATTTATAGAATTTTAAATTTCCTCAACAATTTATTCAATAATTTATATATATTTATAAATTTTTATTATTAACATTTTGATAGAAAAGAAAGTGCTAATATAATTTCAAAACTCCTTATCATTATCAATAAAAGGTTGGTTAAATTAATAAGAATTATTTTTTTTTACTTAAAAATTTTAAGTTTAAATTTAATCGATAATTTTTTATTAAAATTATTTATTAAGATTATTTTAAATGTATAACTTGTATCCATTATTTTTAAAATTGTTTAATATAATATATCTTAGATTTAAAAATTTAAACAAATCTATCAATTTTGAATTTTTCTTTAAAAAAAAAAAAAAACAATATGATTTTTCTTCTATGTACGGATGAGAGGAAACTTGGTGGAACTTGGGGAAAGGAGCTTTTATAGAGTTATAGAATTGTTAAGGGAATATGTGAAACATTTGACTTGATTAAATTAAGTCAAATTTGGAGTATTTATTGAATAAAAGGAGCTATTTTAACTATCACTGATAATTTTTTTTTATAATATTTTAATTTAAAATATAAATATAATAATATTATATAAATATTATATAAAAATAAAAATTTTATATGATTTAAAATTATGATAATAATTATATATATTTAATAAAAATTATATTTTATATTTTTATATTAATATAAATTATGATACATAATTTTTATATAAAATATAATTATAATATTTTATATGATATAAATATATAAATCATTAAATCTATTTAATATTTACTTTTGTATTTTGTTGTTTGTTTTTTTCTCCCCTTTTTTAGTCCACTCTATAGTCTGGACGGATAAAAATATCATTGGTTTCCTTTTTAACTGTTCTTCAATGGATGGGATGTGTTAGAAAAGAAAAGCATCCAAGAAAGGGTTTGAATAGGGACAAAAACATTTTAAAACAGAAGGATATTGGGAGCTGCAAAATGGTTTTAGTAAACAAAAACACTAATTGATCTCATAGAATAGGCAAAGTGGAGGCCTATCACTTTTTATTAGGCTAAATGTGATCGTCAATGTGGGAAAAAAGAACCTTAGCACCACTTTTATCATAGTAAGTGTACATTTCAATGTTGATTATGAGTTATGATTGAAGTGGCCCATCTAATTCCCTTATTATCACTACCATCTAACAATAATTGTTTTTTATTTATTTTATAAAAATTTATTAAATATTATTTATAATAAAATTTTTATTTTTGCAAGTAAAATTAATATGGTGATATATGTCATTATAAGCGAAAAAAAATGAAAAACTCAAAAATTGATTTAAAATTATAATATTTAATTTGTTATGAATTAATTTTTTTAACGCAGTTTGAGTTAAAGTCTAATATTAAATATATAATTCAATTCCGATAAAATTTTAGATCAAAATATGAAAAATTAAAAAAAATCAAACCGAATTTAATTATATATCTTTATTAATATATATTTTAAATTTTTATAAAATAAAAATAATTATTTTATATATAAATCTATTTACATATATTAGTATATAAAAAACAAAAAAAAATAAAAAAGTGATAAATCGAATTGAATTAGTAGGATATGGTTTAGATCAAATCAATTTTTTTAAAAAAATCGATTCGGATTCAGATCAGATTTAAAAATTCATAATATTAAATATTATTTAAAAATATATAATTGAATCTAAACTGTTATCACCTCTAATATCACTTAAGATATATTTAAAAAATAAAAAATTAACTAAAAAATTACACTCATATTATCCTATTAATCTCGTCTGTGAACTAAAAAAATTCATTAAAAGTGCATTAAATAAAATTTTTTATTTTATTTAGGTAAATCATACTTTAGAGATGTTGCTTCTTTTTAAATGGGCTTCAACTAAAAGCCTATTACCAAAAAAGCTATATAAAGATTAGCCCACCTTTGAAAGGCTGGGAATTCCAATTGGAGTGTCAAAAATACTAGATGGGCTAGCTTCTAGAAAAGAACCCTAACATTTTTGGGCTAGCTGAATATGGCTTTGTTGGGACCCAACATAGATGCCCTTAGGATCTCTAACTTGAGGTCCTTATTTCAATTATAAGCCCAAGAGGTCCCTACCACATTTTGCCTCCACAAAATGTTGAAAGAAGCTTTGGACCCACCAATATGTATATTTTGCTATACTATTTTTTAATTATTTTTAATATACTTTATATGGCATGTGATTGTGTGTTATCCTACCAATTTCATTGGTAAAAATTTAATAACTTCAATGCTAGTAGGCGAGATAATATATATATATATTCTCATATTTAGATTATCGTAATAAAAAATAAATATCTTAGAATATATATATATATATATGATCGTAGGTCTTATCTTAAATTTAAATTTGTATAGGTTACATAATCATCAAGTTAATAAAAATATATTAATAGTGTGACGCTCCTAATTCTATGTTTAAAAAATATATAGATATGGTATAATATATATAAAGAGATTTAAATTTAAATTTGTGAGACTTTTTTTATTGGATAAAATCATGAGATTTTTGTATCAAAACGAATAATATTTTATAGATTAGGTATCAATTTTTACAAATATAATTAGTTATACTTCTTGTGTAAACTTTTTCACATACTTATAAATTTATAAATTAACCTCATATACATATAAATAAAAAATCGGAATCCAATCTTAAATCTTTACTATAATAAAATTTAATAGACCAAATAATTGTTCCTTTTTAAAAAAAAATTAATCTATTTTTATAGTAGTGTTATTTAGTTATTTTTTATTTTTAATATTAAAATTAAAATTAAAATTCAAACTCAAAACTCGCAATTTTGAAGTCGATTTTAGTGTCGATAAGCTAATAGTTCAATGATAAATTGTTCATTATTCGCTGGTGTAAAGAAAATACAACTTAAACAAAAGGAATTGAAAAAGAGAAATTGCACAACAGCCAAACCCCAACAGTGAGATTACCATTGATCATGGTAAAAGACAATCAACTTTAATTACGACCGTATCATGACAGAAAAAAAAAATGGCATCTCGAAAATAGACCTAATTCATTGCTACGAAGCTCATTTAATGCACATGCATTGGAGGTCTCATGTTTTTCCTTGTATGGTGGTGAAGATGTCTGTTTTTCTTCCTAAAATATTCTTTGCCTTAAATCTTTTGCAGAAAAGTTCACAGAATTCGAACAAGAACAAGGTTCTTACCCCTTTTTGACATGGTCTCACCTCCCTAGAGCTTAGCTTTTTGATAAATAGTACTCTTGATGTTATCATTAGAGAGGCCACCCGATGGGGCACTCCGGACACAAACTTTGTTTCTATGGTCAGCCATAGTTGACAAGTAAAACCAGTGGGAGATGAGTTTGAATAAGTAATATAAAATCATTTTGATGATGACCTAATTAATGTAAGCTCGTTATAACTATTCACTCAATCAACAAAGTTAATTTTTATGTACGTTAAGTAATTATATGTTCGATTATTACGTTACTATTAAAATAAGTTAATAATCAGACTCATCATTATAAAGTAGATTCTTTTTTGTTTTAAAAAAGATTTGCTCAACTATTTTTACTAACGTCTTATCAATATATAACTTCACAACAAATCAATTAATTTTTAATTTATTTGAAATTATTAAATATAATTCTCGTTTACTTGATATCATTAAATGTAATATATACTACTTACTCATATGATTTTTTTTTTCGAGTTTCATATGGATTTATCATTAATTGTTAAAAGCCTTGATCACGTCATTGTTTTTTCTCTCATATATAAGATAAAAAGAAGGTTTAGGTATAGTAAAAATACTATATCCTTCTTCCTCAAGCTTCCTTAGCACTCTTAATAGTTAACATTCTTCTTTCTAAAAAGTTAAATATTTATCTAATTTGAGTGTCGAAATGCATCTCAAAAAATTAATTTCAGCATTCTTTGATATGCTTTTCCTACTATAAATACAAATCATCTCTCATAGGACCTCCAAATCACCACCCATCCTACCAACACTCTAAAAGCACCATCAACAAACTTAAATTTTTGTGCATAAATTTGGAATTTAGATAAGAAAAGTGGGTTCTTTTTTTCCAAAATTATTTAGTTGGGAAAAGAAAAGGCAGAATTGGCCTTGCATTGTTGGTAGGGGACAAGCTAGTCATTTCATTCAGGTAGAAGATCTTCATGAAGAAAATATATGCAGGAAGGAAGGGGTGCCCAAATTGGCAAAATAAAACTCACTGTCTACCCAAAACAATTCGTCATCTGATCATAACAATTTTTAAAAGCAAAAGATTTCATAACTCATAAGAGAAGCCAACACACATGCAAAAACACAATGAAAAAGAGAGCTTTGTTGTTGTCGTTGTTATTGTTTTATTGAAGACAGAAAAGGAAGTTTGGAATCATGTGATGGGCCATTAATGCAAGAGTGAGAAATACTGATAAGACTTAGGGTTCCTACAAAAACTACAGATTTCAATAGTAATCTCCCTCGAAATTGGTTTCACTTATAAAAATCCCTCTATATATCTAATTTTTCATGTCAGGATCTCATTAATTTCTTTGTAGGGTTTCGTTCAATTATCTTCACTATTAAATTTCTGGCTCATCAGATTAAAGCATCTTATAGTTTCTTATTCTCAATTCAAACATTGATGAAAATATCATGAAACCAACTAATAATGCACACATGTGAAAAACCCATCAAGATAATGTTGCAACGACAATGATGATAAAAGGACTTAGCTCAAATATGTGTTGTTTTCATATGTTTTCAAGTGGGTTTGGCAGCTAATCAAGAGCTATATGTACTTGTGAAGGGCCTTAATTGAGTTTGGTGATGCTTTGCGAAGATGAAATTAAGTCAATGTTTTAAATGTTGTTAGCTATTTGATTTAGCCTTTGATGGACGTGTAGTTAAGTTTTAATTACTATAAATTAAATTTGAATGTCAATTCTAATAAGATTTATTCTATATAAATTTTTTATTAAAATTTTTTTCAATTACAGTAATAATAATTTTTTTTAATTGTAGTTATAATAATTATTATTATTATTTTTAATCTTATCAAAATTAATCTAACTATTCATCTTAATAGACCCTTAATAAATTGTCATTTTTCTCTTATAAAAAACCCACTTCCGTGGATAAATCTTTATCCCATATCGATCCATTATGGGACAAACAAAATAAAGTTCTACTTGCTTAAGTGGCTGACTAATTTGAACGTTAACGATTCAAAGACACACAGAAGGCGGATTGGTGACACTCAATCCCAGTTTCCCCATGTTGTAGAAAACAATGGGCTGTAATGATATTTCAATATTGTTTCTTGTTGTTTTGCAAAGAAAATCTTTGACAGGTTCAATGACTTGGTCAAAACTAACTACATCACCAGTGCTATGACCTAACCAAAATGAATCTCTCTTTTAAATGGACCGATTGGATATAGCAAATGACTAGCTCACGAGATCTAGCAAAATCATATAGGAGATTGAGTGATAACGATTGAAGATGACTCGCTCACGAGAGTGCCAGTGACTAGCAAAATCATTAGGGGGAGGTATTTTGATAATTTTGGTCAAGTTGACGTGTCGGATCAACTTAAAATTTTGAATTCTAAACAAATTTAATCATCTCAACAGTCCAATTATCAGCAGATGAGAGTGTTAATTTGTTATCTACAAATAAACCGTCAATTGCCAACTCAATTTAAGTCTATGATGTCGATCCTAATCCCTTTATACTGAGCTTTGGCTGTCTAAACCTAAGATCCTTATTAAACAAGTATAAACAACTCCTTCCAAATACTTCTAAATTAACTAGAACTTTTAGTTTCTTGATGAATTATGATTATAAAAAACCAACTTGGTTTCTATTATTTAAATTGTTATAGAAAATCATGCTTTAAACTATAGTGCCACCTTATTAATTATATGAATATATAGATTAAAAGGAAGTGTTTAGATCACTCATGAAGTTAAGTTTTATTGTATGCACACACATGCTCATGTTGACGGTTTGTTGAAGTAATTAATGATTTGGGTCAAACCACGCACATACATGGATCAGGGGAGTTTGCTTTTGCTTGTGCTCACGTGAATCTTTGAATGGGTGGCTAACAGACATTCACGTTCAGCCTCGCCTCGCCTCGCCTCCTCTCTCAAGGCTAAAGGTCTCGAGTCTAGAGTTTATTTTCCATTGTTTTGCAATTAGGGTATTTTATGATCCAAAGGTTAAAATAAACATTTTATTTTAGAGTGTGAGTTGAGTTAATTTTACTCAATTTGATCAGTTAATGTGTTAAGTCGACTTAAATTTTAAAATTTTATATGAATTAAATCATTTCAATTGATTATATGATGACATATAAAAATACTAATTTGTTATATTCTGATTGGATTATTGACTATTAGTTTAATTTAGGTCAACGATATCACCCTAAATCCCTCTCAAGTAATATAGGACTTGAATTTGATATATACATACTTTCTTAAATATGAGAACACAAACACTAAAAAATCTCTTACCTTTGTTATTAACCAATATCTTATCTTATGATTACAAAATTCTGCTCCTTTGTTGACAGCTCAACACCAACATCCATGTTTGTGACATTTCTAAAAGAATAAATCTCTTATGGTCTTATTATTATTATTATTATTATTATTATTATTATCCCAAGCCTAAGCCCTTACCCCAAATTAACCCCTAATGCCATGCACTCACGTTGAGGCATTAATTAACCTCAGAAGATGGAAGAAGAACGTGAAAGGCATACCCCATTTACATTTATAGACTGCAATATATATTTATATATATATATATATATATGTATGTATGTATGTATATGGCCAACTACTACATCCTTTGGCGGCGGTCAACTGTTACCGTTGGGTTTTTCTCAGGTTTAGGCCCGATGGAGTTGGGCTGGCGCCTCTGGTATTTTCTTTTGTCACATTATAGAAGCAATGGTTACAAAATATATACCTATTTAATTTGCTGGGAATATATATATGATAATGATACATAGTTATATAGTGTATTTTTAGTTTGTTTTGAAAAGGAATTTTCAAAGTTACATTTTCTTTGGCCTTCTGGTTGCTTCAATGTCCAAACTTTCTTTGTCCCTTTCTTAAATATTTTATTCATCCAATGGTTCTATTTTGGACCCATATGGACAAAACAAATCTAACCCTATTTATCAAGAAAAGTTGGAGATATACTGTCATCAGTTGTTGAGATGCCAACCTTACTTAATCGGAATTCATGTATTAATTCATTTGGTTCATGCAATTATTTTCAAGATGTCAGTTTATGAGTATTAACATTGAATTGTTTTTTAAAATAAAGAGAGTTACCCTGGCTGAAACACGGCACACTTGGGGCACATACGTTCTTTGGCTATTATAAATATGCATACCCTCTCAGCTTATTCTCAACAAATCTACATTAAGCTTGTGCTTTTACTCTCACTCTTCCTAGCAGTTTTTCATTTCTTATCGTCATAAATATTTACCAACAAATTTAAGCACTTTGGTTCCCAAATATGGGAGGAAATTCGCCATGTGCTTCCTGCAAGTTGCTTCGTCGACGCTGTGCCAAGGACTGTATCTTCGCCCCTTACTTCCCTTCTGATGATCCCCACAAGTTTGCCATAGTTCACAAGGTTTTTGGTGCTAGCAATGTCAGCAAAATGTTGCAGGTTCCTCCACATCTCTGCCTGAAGTTTTCTTTTCATTTACAAGCAATAATATTGGCCGATATGTTACTTAATTAGTCATGAATTCATGATCACTACCTTAGTTACTAATGTTTTTTGGAAAAAACCAGGAGCTACCAGTTCAGCAACGGGCAGATGCAGTGAGCAGCTTAGTGTATGAAGCAAACGCAAGGGCGAGAGACCCAGTTTATGGATGTGTAGGAGCCATATCTTATTTACAGAACCAGGTTTCTCAGCTTCAAATGCAGCTAGCAGTGGCTCAAGCTGAAATACTGTGCATCCAGATGCAGCAAGAGCCAATGCTACCAACCCCTCAACTTGACCAAGAAGATGTTAAATCATCTTTTCTCCACAATAACCACCTCCCATCTCATCATCATCATCAGTACCTCAATTTTGCTAATCCTTCTACTAATGTAATCCATGATTATTCTCTCAAGAGAGAGAGCATCTTTGGGGACATAGTATCTTAATAAAATCTCTCTTTTCTTTTCAAATCAATGAAATTAAGAGTTATTAATTTCATTTTTTTATTTTAATTAAAATGAAAATTAGAGACAGAATATAAAGTGCGTGGCAAGACAAGAGTATGTTGCTAAGGTCAACTCTAGCATGTGACAAGTGAAGTAAACTAGAGTTTTCCTTAATTATATGATTTCGATAATTCGACAGTAATTATTAATGAAATTTTTTTGTTGATAATTTCATCCAAAAAAAAAATTTCCTATCCATTAGTACTATTCTTTTTTAAAATCAATTTGCAGTGTTTTTGCTTTGATTTCATGGCTGTTACTTAAGGTAATTAAACCAGTAAAATCCTTATTATCAATCAATTATAAAATCCATCTCTCTCCATACTTCCAAGAATTTTAGATGATGAATTAAGGTGAGACAAAGACAACAAAAACTGACCTAAGATTCCTCACTTTGTTTAATGTTGAAGCATTTCCCAAAAGTCAACCTTTTTCAAATTTTCTTCTATTAATCCCCATCAAATCCAACTTTTCTTGTATCTTTTCCTGCCAATTCAAGCTGGATATCATCATTCCATTTATCCTATGTTTTAAAACTAAGTGTTCAATGGCGAGCTTGAATATATGTTAAATTTGTATGATTATTGTTGACGATGAACGTTGAGGTTGAGTTTTGAGTTAAGGGTCAGAATCCTGAAATCACAAAAAAATAAGAGAGCAATTAAAAATAAAAGTAGGAGGTAATTCTTATATTTACATTCGATACTCAAGTCAATGGTTACAATAAAAAAGAGGTCAAATTGAGTGAAAAATAAAAATATAAAAAAATTTTCATTTCAATTGATAAAATATTTGAATGACTCTACTTATAGATTAAAAGTAAGAGATTTGTTAAATAAAATAGTAATATAACTGAACAAATGTGTTATTGTATAAGTCAGATTGAATCAAAAATAAAAAATATTTTCGATTATTTGTTGATAGTCTCTAATAAAAAAAAATCAATTTACTCTTTGAATCCAAAAACATCTTTAATAACTATTTTTTAATAGTATAATGTATGATTATTATAATGTCAGAAAAATTAAAAATGAATTTGTACCCACATCAGCTTTTAGAAAGTAATTAAAGATGTGCAAAAAAGAAAGAAGAGATTATCATTTGATTGATTCCTTTAACACAGTTTCAATGTTATGGTATTTACATTTTACATTAGAAGACAAAGATATCTCACTTTTGATCTATCAACTTCGATTTCCACTTCTTTATGGGGACAAAGATGAGACAGTGGGTCAGAAGCTTGTTACATGAATGATCTTTTGAGGGCTCGAGGATAATACTTCCAAAGAAAGGCTGTTTGATTTTCAAAATACATTCCATCTTTTCAGTTATATCATCATCTTCTCTCTTCTCTCTTTTTCCACCTCTTTCTCTTGTCTAAGTCATCCTATTAGAATATAAATATATATATATATATATATATATATATTTCAGCCACTTTGCTTAAACACACAAAATGCCAAAGTGATTGAGTGGGAGAGTCAATCATCAGCCTGACTGTTCAAAAAGAACCTAGGGCTATCTAATTTAATGGATTCATTGTTCATAAGGGAAGACAAGCATTTTCCATTGATTTAAAGTTGTCGGAATTAAATCTTAATCACTAAAACTAAAATTGTAGCAAATGAACATGGGTTTCGGACAAAGATGTGAATATGGGTAACGTTCTTGGACCATCCATGACTGTTCAAAATATATAATGGCAAAATGATTTTGAAATCAAGTTTATGGGTGTTCGTTTTTGTTGTGGTTGTGTTTTTTATTTGAAAAAAAGGGGATTTCGAAACTTATCATATGATCATGTAACCATTAAGTCAAATACTCGAATTCTATATGTTGTATTGCTAAATGTTGATGGAATAGAAAAGTTTATGAGTTTGGCCTTGTGAACTTGAAAGTGTTACAATTTTTTCCTAAGATGGAAACAAACAACCCCTTGACTCTAAGGCTGGCTGATGATCATCCTATTTCCTCCCAATTTTGTTTGCAGTGTCCTAATTTAAAGAAGGCTCAATTGGTTCATTCATGTTTAGTTTGACTTCCAAGGTTTACTCATGTTTTACGTAGTTGGCCTAGCTAATTGACTGCATGCAGGCTGAGCCTACATAAAGTGACACTATAACTTCCAAAGGATGCATCTACATATGTATGCTCCTTGCTCCAATCAAATTAAATTCAAGCACTTGGAACCACCTTTATGAATATTAATGAAATCAAAGTGGAGAGAAAATTCAAAGGATTTTCTTTTGCTATGATATGTTTCTATGGCAAATCAAAGGAGAGGAATACAACAATATTTGTGATGTGACTTTTAACTGGGAAACCTGCCTTAGCAAATTAACTTCATTTAACTATGAAGGGTAATCATCATTTCTGCCATGGAAATAATGCTTAATTTTTTGGTGTTGGTGGGTGAGAAAGGAGATTAGTTGTTTAGGTAAGAATCACAAACATAGCTTTCACAGTTTACATGGTTCTGCTACAGGGTTTCCATGAAACAAGTTTTCCAATGGTGTTATAGGTGTTTGATTCTATTATCCAAATCTAGTTGAAGACAAGGGATGAATCATTTAGCTTCTGGTTACCTCCTTCAGCATCACAAACTTAAATTCAATAATGAATTTTTAGACATGAATGAAGTGACAAAAGGAATGTCTAGGCCAGTGCAATGGAATTTCTTGAGCCATTGAGTTTTTGCCTGGGTGCAAGAGTACAGACTCCATCATCTTCATGGAAGATAAGGACTCAAGACAAAGGTTGAGTACATAATTCTCTTTGTAGTTAATCGACATGGATGTAGAGAAGCAAATTGCAGCATTTTACAATCTAAAATGACTTTTTTCATCAAGTGAAATAGTCAGTCCAAGAGCGCTTTCCCCCAACCCCACTACTCATTTCTAAGCACAACTTAATCTAATCTTGCATTGCCTTATACAAGAATCTTAAAAGAAGCTTTTCTTTTCATGGGACTATGTTTCCACCACCATCATCAAACTACCAATAGCTGGCAGCTGCTGCTAGTACCATCACCAGGAGTTAGGCTGCCTGAACCCACAATTTCTATACAGAAACAAGGAAATTCCTGTTGGTATTTACTCAAAAATGCATTTGTTTGAAAACTAGCTAGTAAAACTTGCAAGATATGTTGTTCATGTGCATCTCTCACCACGAAAATTGAAAATCCCTTGTGATTGGAGGTTTGGTAACTTACTTTTTGCAGAAGATTATGTTAAGCTAGATGGGCTTTTCGGCACGGCTTATTATATGCACTCAAGTATTACAGACAATACGACAAGATCCTTGTAATGCAAGCAAACTGCCCAAATAGTCTAATAAATGTAATGTAGGATCCTTCCATTCACCAGAAAAAAAAAATCTATGCTAAGTCAATTCTAGCTAGTAAAAGCTAGTAAAGGCTCAAATTTATTAGGGCTTGAAGCTGACATTCGCAAGTAAGCAATGTTTTTCTTGCTAATGACTGATGCAAAGGAACAAAATTGATAATGCTCATTGACCGTCAACATTGAGTTGAAAAAAAGGGGCGTCGTCAAGCTTTTGGCTAGCACCATCAGCATCACACATTTGAATAATAAATTTGAGGCTAGAAGTGCCAGAAGGGATGACAAGGTCAGATACATAAAAGACTTTTACGTGTGCTACTCCAATGAACTCCGATGCGCTTTCTTGTGTCCTTGCTAGAGTTGTGACTGATTCTTTTGTTAGTTTCTCAACATAAATATTGTACCTTGGGAAAGGAGAATTCTTTCCATCTTTCAGTTTCCAGCTGATCTTAAGACTAAGGGTTTTGGAACCTTGAGAACCTCCCCATTCAACATCTTGACCCTCAACGATCCAGGAAGTAGATGGAGGAAATTCTGTATTCTGGTCAAAAGTTGAAATTCTAATGTGTCCAAGGATGGCAAAATATTCTGCTGGGTCCTGGGAATTTGATCTAGCTTCTGATATAAGTACACCATTTTCAGGCTGTTGCCAGTAGCATAGAGCGTGAATTTCTGTTAATGTGTGTCCATTCAATGCAATGCAACACTCTTGTATAACCCATCCTGGATCCATGTCTGGTTTTGTAAGTTGATGCGGCACGATCACTTCACTAAATTTGCTTGAGAATTGGTTCATTCCTTGGGATGCAAGAAGCAACTTCCTTTTTCCTTTCATTTTGGAAAAGAACTCAAGAGAAAGGCCCACTTGAGAGTTCCCTTCTAACTTTACCTGCAGCAAGTTGTGGCTTTCGGGTTAACCCAGCTAATACTAAAAGTAACATAGAATGGACTAGCCATTGTTAGTGAATATGCAAAATGCCCCATGATTTGATTTCTAAATCCCACCCTGCCATAGAATAGTAAATTTTTGAAATAGTTGGTTTCAATACAGAACACCTATTCGAGATAGCTTACAGAATATGTGATGTGAACAGGTAAGTCACACATAAGAAGCTCTCCTGAAAAGAGTCTTGTTGAGACAGAGGCTTTGGCTTCAGGAATTCCTTTAAATGTAAGGTTTCCTCCTCCAATAAAAGATGCTTCCTTGAAGCTGCCGTTTAATCAACCAATTCTTAGACCTCTGAACATTATGCGTATGACTGAATCATATATGTCAAGTACAATGACTCATGCAATTAAACTTACTCAACATGGACTTCAATAGCATTTGTAGTAGGAGCATCGGCATACTCAAGTAAAGGCTGAAACAGAAGGTAGAAGCATATACATTTTCTTTCGTAATAACTAACTTCAAGTAAAACTTACATGTGAGAGAAACAAGACATATCCGTGTAGTCCCTACCTGAAAGGTTTGCAAAGAAATGTTATTCCATTGAGTACTTAATACTTGTGCTCCATCAATGGAAAAATGATACCCTCGGCCCTGGTCACAACATCAAAGACAGTCAACATGTAGACAATAGACGCATATATTCCCTAGGAATTCAGTTAGTGGATTGATTATTTGTGTAGCAACTTTTACATGCCCTCTTATTCTGAAAGACACATAAGAAAAGAACAAAGAATTTGATATGGTTTGCAACCTGATCAAAATTTGAATAGAATGGTAACACTTTAGGATAATTTTGTACAATTCCCCATGATTTCTCAACAAGAGCCCACCAACTGCAAAAGCCAAGAATTTGCAATGAAGAATTATTAAAATTATGACATAAAATGGTCAAAACATTATTATAAATTATGAATATTATATATCACATTGCAACAATAAGAACAGAATTAAAAAGATGACTAAATGACTGAAATAGGTATAACATTAGGAGTGTAGTCATAATATCGAGACATTTACATGATAGAGGGCAGTTAATAATTCCACAAAATCGATATAACTTTTTAAGCTTAAAGAAGAAAATCTGGAACAATCTATTGCTATGATTATCAATGAAAAACATTAACAGAAGCAATATTGCAAAAAAGAGTATTTCTTTAGATAGGAACTGTAACATCCTGCCTGTTTGTAATTCTTGTTATGCTTCCCTCTTCACTAAGCAGAGGAACCCACAAGGTGCAAATCACAATGAAAATAAAGCAAGTAATAAAACACATACTAATCAAAGAACTGTATGCCTTCTAGTAAAACTCTATACATGTCAGTAACTCAAATATAGAATAATACTCTTTAATCACCAGACATTGACAATGATTTCATACATGGAGTGGAAAATCAACAAGGGAGTCGTGACGTAGAAATGTATAGGATCAAAGCATCATGGAAAGGGAAGAGTGGAGTAATCAGCAAAACAATAAATGCATTACCAATTTTGAGCAGTCTGAAAATCGGGGGGTTGTTTTGTTTCATAAACCCATCCAGGAGCAAATAGGGCAGCTGAGACATCATCCTTCTTTATCACATCAAGTGCAACATTTGTCTGTTATGAAAAGAATTGTTAGGGTTTCAATCAGTAAAAATAGAAGGACAATTGACACAAGAAACCAACAATAGTAACAGGCTCAACTTGAAGTGCAACTCAGATTTAAGTTAGTCTATGTATTACAGCTGATTTTCATCTTTCACTCTCAGGTTCAATAGATTTATAACAAGTAAATAGCATCATATTACAATTCGTCATGTAACATCCAAGTTCATAACAAATGAAATAATTCTTTTTCCTAGTACATTATTCAAACATGTAAAGCATATAATTCAACCAGAAATACAAACAAAATATATGACCTAGATCTTTTTAAATGGGGCACATGTGCACTACTTTTCTCCACTTAGCAGAAGAATTTAGGATAGAAGACCTAAAAATGAAGTTTGTAATCAGACTCAACAAGGTTCATAGTGCTAGCCACCAAACTGCTGTAGGAATTCAGAGGGAAAGAAGATGAGATTATCTTCAGTTATGTAGTAGAAGGATGCATTAATTCAGGTACTGATATTAATAGGGGTCAAGACCATGTTCTATTCTCTGTTTGCTTATTTTCACCATATATAATATTATAGTACACTAAGATTACCCAGAAAAGGAAACAATGGTACCAACTGTTGATGAAATCGTAAACAACCAAATTCATATGTCAGGTTCCAACTTCAAAAGATATTACCCTAATAAAGCATGATTAGTAATTGTATGACACCAAGAGCTCTTATTTTTGTTTTAAGAGACTTTCTTCAATCATACACATCAATAACTGTATCTAAGATCCATATGCAGTTGCAATGATAAAAATGAACGCATAGTTTCTCAAATTTTGATATGAGATCAACATCATTAGGAAATAAGATGTCAAGAAAATGTAAAGATAACAATAACTACTAAAAACAAATGAAACAAAATTCCACACTGTTAAATTCCATATTGACTTCTGAAACCAACCAAAAAATCAAATTAAACATATATCTTTATCATAAGATTAGTAAGAAATGTACAGTCCATTCCCCGCCACCATAAGTGCCCCTTCCAAATACATCTATCCCCATGTAGACATCAAACTTTCTATTGCCAGCAACTGTTGCCGAAAGTTTTGGATAGTCCTCCTGCAAGGAACACAAAGGTTTTTACATACAACAAAAGATCAAATTAAGTATGAGATGGATGATAAAATTAAGGCAATACCTTCCAAGTATAGTTAACAAAGATTCCATCACTAATGTCAAAGAAAGGTTTGTTCTTTTCATTCAGTTGATTTTGCCAGTCAAGCTTTCCATCAATTGTAACACTATCATACCTGTGTAAACAACAAGAATAATCAGACAAAAATTAATACACTTCAAAATATATTCACAATTTGAGTTTGGCTTCTCAAATTTTACAAACCATATAACCAAAGATCCCGGAAGTGAGGAGTGCATAGTCTGAGTTAAATGGCTAACAAATTCTTTCAAGTTAGGAATTTGCCCGACTTCCAGTTCAACCTCCATATTGAGCTGCAAGTAAACGTTCCTACGTTAATTGTAGAAATGGGAGTGCCAAATATGGAATTTTCATAGGTTACATGACAGAGGGAATCAAATTTATTTGATATTGTGTAAATGCCAGTCTTCTTTCAAAATAGCATCAAACATTCTCTCAATTTTATCTTTCTCTTGTCCAAAAAATTTTAACAGTTTTGAGCCTGATATTTAATGAGTAGCACATACCAGCCATCCATCAAAGCCCAAAGCAATAGCAAGCTCTACCAAGCGTTCAGCATACTTGTAAGCGGACTCCTTTGTCGAGAGCAGTTTCTTACAAATAGCTTTCCCTTCATCCCATTCAGTGATAAATGTCCCCAATACCTTAGATTCCACAGCCACAGGCATAAAACATATAAATAGCTTCCTTTAGTCTCTAACACACCAGAACCCAAAGACAATGAAACAGATTTCCAAACACATTGGATTACCATAATACACCAGCTACAACAGAAAAGAAACAGAAACCATTTTGGTATAGCAAAAACAAAAGATTGTGTTTTTCTTCAAATCACCAAAATTTCTGTTAGTTGTTGGTGGTGGTTAATTAATTTTCTTCCATCAGCCCCTTGAACTATAACTAGACTTCACAAAGCAATGCAATTTAAAGCAAAAAATTTATAAGAAATTCATTTTCTAGAAAAAAAAAAAAAGAACAGTTATAGCTAACTAGTAGTTCTCTGTTAAAAACCCAATGAAGATAATGATACTTTGATAACTTTGCACAAGGACAAGGATTTATTACCTAAACCCATTTCTCTACTTGAATGATATATGTATATAAAATCAAGATATCTATAGGAAAATCATAAATTTTAAAGCACCCTCGATTTATCGGTTGAGTCTGCTGAACCAACCATTTTTCTACTTGAAATAACCATTTTTATACTAAAGTATTAGGTAACTAACCTTGACTCCATGCCTATGAGCAGTATTTGTCCAACAAGGAGGAGGCAAGGTGACCAAATCATGAGAAAAATAAATAAAAACATCGATCAAATACCAGTGCCAGATGGCATAAGCGCCGGAATTATTGCCACCCTGGACCCACTTATCATCCACGTAACCACCTTGCAGGTCATGGCAAACCAAAATCCTAGGCCTTTGAGGCAAAGCTGAATTGGGTTGGAGAGGAACATTGGATATATTAAAAGGGTAGTGAAAAGAAGTGAAGTAAGAGCGAGAGTCAAGGTCTTCAAGGGTCTTGATTGGGTAGGAGATGGGAATGGACGGCTTTGATGGATCAAAGGGTGGTGGGGGATCTGATTTTTGATCATCGGATTGGTTGGACATGATTTTTCCGAGGAGTTTTTTGATAGTTTTGAGAAGTGAGTTGAGGAGGTTGTGGAGAGCTTTGAGAGTTTTGAGGGTTATAAAGGGAGGGAGAAACCGGAGAATTAGGAGAAGCATTGACTTTAGAGACATCAGAGTCAGACATGTGAGCTCGGAAGCTACTTCGAAGGTAGTAAGAGCTCCTTTATTCTGTTATTTTCAAGGTTTTGGTCTTTTTCTTCAGTTAACGTCGGTGGGAAGGGATTTTTAAACGTGCAAAAGGCTCCGGAAGAAGATTTATGAAGACTTGGATAACCGTTTATTTACGGCAGAGCTGTAATCATATGTGTTAATGAAAATAACTTCGATAAATTCATCGGTGAATTATTCGACTATTATTGGTTTATGAAATTTAATAAGTGATTATGAATAATATTTTTATTTTCATTTATTAAATGAATCCAACATGCAAAGAAGTTTATTTCATTCGTTCATGTGAAATAAATTTATTCAAAATTTATTTAAAATTTCCTCGTTTATAATAATAATAATAAATTTATGTTTTATTCTTTAATTTTATCCTGAAATTGATTTATATTTATTTAAAATGTATTTAATTATAATTTATTTATTGTTAGTAAATATATTCATTTATATACATTCATAAATACATTTATTTAATATTTACATATAAATTTATTTCATTTAATTAAATTAACCGCGATTACAAATATTTTACTATTTAAACCAATCTAACACAAAAAAAACAAATTTTCCATCAAACATAAATTGAATCCAAATATTTTTAAAAATAAACAAACTAACATATATATCGATCCGTTCGTTTATATTCACATCGATTATAAATACCCGCTTATGTGACATGCCATATAACCGCAAACACAACATGTAAGTAATTCCCAAATTTCAGAAACAGCTGGTATGGCCCGGGTTAAAAAATTGCATTTCTACAGATACTCCGTTCAAAGTTACAACAGTTATTATGACAGCCTGATCAAAACCAATGCATGAATGATAAAATCTTCTGTCCTAAAATTTACTAGTCAGTCGCTGTTTGAGAGCTCCTGGTTGCTCTTACCAGCAAAACTATACCTCTACCAGAATATCAGTTGTTTAAGAGCTCTAGAGCATTAGTCTTCGTCAAGAAAACCGTCAATATGTCTCAAACTCTTCCTTTAGAATGGGTTAACATTCATCTCTTGCCTTTAGAGTGAAATCTTGGAGCCCAGGCACCATTGCATTTACATCTCGAACGGGTAAGTCAAAATCTGCGAATCAAATACTTCAAAGTAAATCTTTCGTCCCTGTTAGCTTCGCAAACTCACTCTCATCAATAGACCCTTTTTTAAGTTTCTTAAGTAAACAATATTCCCGGGTCAATTCTTCTTCATCTTCGATTGTTTGAGCAGCTCGTCTCTGTTTGGCTGTTTTCTTCCTCATGACAGGGGCTGCAGCATTTGATGCATTTTTGAGCTTCTGGGAGCTCTTGTTCTTTATTCGCTTGCGAGTTTTTCTTCCTCTGTTTCTCACGAGATTTATCCCTAAATAATCACCATCATTAATTAGCAACAAGAATAGGTTAGAAGATACTAGATGGGCAAGGGCAAGGAATTGGTGAAGATAAAAGGTTAAACTTAAGAGGCTAGAGGTAAAAAAGTTAGCAGCTGAATGATTCTAACATAGAGATCATGTTGTTCTTCAATAAGATTCCAGGCAAAAGATTAAAATCGAAATTCAGTTGGAACATTCAAAGGAGCAATTTCTTGGAATTTCTAACCACAAAAGGGATCCGCTAATGAAGCTCAGATACTTAAAAAATTTTCATTCACAATATTCAACAAGGCATAGCTGGAGATTCTGCAGAGTTCTTACTTATACTTGATATCATCCATACTGATGTTCTCAACCAGAGTGAAACCCTCGTTGGAAAGTGAATGGTGCTTTACCTCAGGCATAGAAGGGAGCTGCAATAGACCATATCCCATGCCCAACTTTCCAATTTCAAGTTCTTTCCATCTGTCGGATAACGAAACTTAGTTTAGACAAAGAGAGTGCAAGACAAGCAGGAAATTTAAAAGGCAAAGCAAAGTTAGAACCTGAAAATGTAAAAGCAGTGATGCTCTTTGTATGCACGGATATAGGAAACAAATGCTCTAAGCCCTTTCTCCATCACATCACGGTCTTTCATTGCAGCAGATCTTATCTGAAACAAGTTTAAGAAAATAACATTGATGAAGAAAGGATAATGCAGTACATAAGACAAGGATGTTATCAACAAACAAATTTTGTTTACCTGAGGAGTCAGAAGCATCATCAATGCATTTCCTCTCTTGAAGAGGAACCCTACTTATGCGCAGAAATTCTACATAGGCTTCCTCCTATAAAAGTGTAACAAAATTTATCAACTTTATTAAATTGGTGGAAATAAGAAAAGGGAAACACAGAGAAAATCCTAATTAGAAAATAAAACTATAAAAACCACTTGATCAACAAGAAAATATCCACCATATAAACATAGAACTGAGAACTGCACCTTAGGTAATAGGAAAACAATGGCACTTCCTTTTCTACCCAACCGAGCATCCAACTCTGTGAATAAATACATTTGGATCTTGAGGGGGATCATACTGCAAAAGAACCAAGCACATAAGCCATAGTCATCAATCACCTATCAGAAACTGAAGATCAACCTTCCTCAATGTAAATTTCTAAATAGCTATTTATTAGTAAAAAATTACAATGTTTTGTGGTTATTAAGCTGCCTGCACCATACAATCAACACCGGCAATGTCGAGCCCACATGCTGCAACATCAGTGCATTGAAGGATGCCACTTGAAAGAGAGGTAAATGAAGCTAATGCTTTCTCCCTTGCAGTCTGAGAAACGGAAGAGTAAATATGTCAGAATATAGATTTCCAAACTTATCAATGCACAAGCTACACCGAATCTCCTTAATTTTACCTGCTTCATCTTTCCACGTAGAGGGATTAAAGAAAAACCCTTCAGAGCAGTGAGACATGGAAGAACAACTCCCCAAAAGTCAACACAAATTCAAGTCATGAAATATCTGCATAATTAATTAAATTATTTGATAACCTACGATAAAACATTGTCTTTTTGGTAAAATGAAATTTCATTAACCATACTCAGGGAAAATTCTCCATGTATAACTTACATTATAACTTTTTTAGCTTTGTTGTTTACAAGGAGATCAACAAGCTGTGATGGTTTCTTATCTGCTTCACATTCCAAATACTGCATAATCAAAAGAATCAAATTTATAAATAAATGAAAATTCAGATATGATTCGTTCTATTCAAAGAAAATTGCTCTTAGAATATGCCAATATGGTAGAATTTTCTATTCAAGTGATGACTAAGGGGCAATGTAGAATGCCAAGACAGCAAAACCAACAAATTGAATCAATTATCTTTTCTTCACCTCCTCCATTGATGGTAAAAGGAAAGAAAACAAAGCTGCACAGTAGTTGGTTGTTTTCATTTGGGATATCCACCTCATGAATGAAAAGGAACAACTCAATGGATGTCATTTGACAAGAAAGTACAAAGACAGAATGTCAAGTATTTAAGTAAGATCAAAGGTTCCTTTTAGTAAACATTTAAGAACAACTGTTTTCCACTTAATGACAGAGCATTAGCCAAGTAATATAGAACTCTACAAGGAGAAAGGGTAGTAAAAGAACAAAATTTTAAGTGTAAATAGAAATAGATCAAAGTATAGAATACCTCCAGGTGAAGGCCTGAAGATTTTTTTGATGAGGCTTACTGCTCAGTTGAAGCTGAATTGTTTAGTGACTTTGTCTCAGCTCTAACTTCAACCCTCAATGGATTCCTCAGTCATGCTTTAGATAGCTCTTCAACTGCCTCGGTTTGAGTAGCTGAAAAAAGGCCAGTTCTACGAAGCTTTGGCAAGCGAGATATAATATAATTTATCTGCTTCTGGAATCCCATATCCAGAAGCCTATCAGCCTCATCTAAAATCAAAATCTGTACCAACCAAAAGGGCGACAGTAAATTCAATAGAGTGTATGTTCATTAAAATAATAGCATCAAACACAATAGTCATGCCTGCATTAATAAGCATGATCAAACCACTCACTAGTTGCTACACATACTAACTGTTACTGGAAAAAAATTAAGAGAAATCCCCAAACTACCAAACATTACATTATTACATGCATGCAATTGACAAACTTAACATTCTGCCAATCTAGGTGATTAGTATTTGGTTGTTGCTAACATATGAAGACATTATTATTTAAATAAACTATCAATAGCATCGAACCATGAATTAAGCGCATTTTTCAATCAAAAAATATTTCTTACTTTCCATACAAGATGAAAGAAAACAACAATTTGAATAACTACCTCGAGGTTACAAAAATTCAAGACATCCATTCCATCCATTATATCGTATAGTCTACCTGGAGTGCCGATCAATAAATTCACTCCTTCGTCCTTGATTTTCTTTACATCTACTTTTACCTCAACACCTCCAACAAGAAGCATAGACTTCACATTGGACAATGTTGAAATGAAAGGCTGTGCTACATTATAGATTTCCGACGAAAGCTCCCTGGAGGTGATATAATTATCCCCATCACCTGCTTTCGATTCAAAACTTAATAATTAAATAGCCATAAAGCAATTGTTTTTATAATTTCAAAGTAGACCGACAATCTAAAACACCACACGAACATGATACGAAAAATGAGTGCTAGGAAAAATGAATACGAAGGTAACACGGTTTAAAATTTTAGAAATAACTATATATGAATTTAACAAAAAAAATGTATTTCATGTTTTTGTATGGACATAAATTATAACACGTAAATTTTATGTAAAATATATTTTACCCGACAGGAATACACGAATCTTCACGTCTATTTCAAAGCTAAAAAAAAAAAAAAAGAAACTTTCCACTATTGTTCATCTAGTTTTCCTTTGCTTTCTCAGTAGCCAAACAGAAAAAGAGAAAAATAGTATAAAGATGAACAACAAAACAGCACAAAACAAAGAATTTTTTTTTAAGGAAAATGAAAAGAACCTGATGACATTTGGGAGGATAAGGGGAGGATCGACGCAGAATCTCTACGATAGGGATAAGGAAAGATAGGGTTTTTCCAGAGCCCGTAGCGGCATGACAGCCACGTTCTTGAAGCTACAAAGAAGCGGGATTGTGGCGGCTTGGACTGGGATGCAGAATTTAAAGCCAGTTTGAGACAAGGCTTCGATAACCGGCTCGGAAAGTGGCGGCTTCAGGTCGGAGAAGCGCGTGACTGTTAACGCGCTGCTTGGATTCGGTGAGTTAGAGTGCACAGCGGCCTCGCAGTTCAATTTGACGCCGCTTTCCCTTTTTTAAGTAACGAATTTATATGGTTACAAAATTTGAACTTGAGAAGCGGCGTCGTTGAAGCATACCAATACCCTTTTTCTTACCGAAAAAGATGGGCCGGTTTGAAACGAATTGAGCAAGCCAGTGGGCTCGCATTCAAATCGTATCGACGTAAATGATATATTAATATTTATAGATTATTTGAATTTAATTAAAATAAAATAAAATAAAATATAATTATTATTGAATTGAATATCCAGTTTGATTTATTAAATAAAATGAATTTAAAAATTTTAATATTTTATTTAAATAATTTATAAATTTAATTGAATTTTTAAATTTTAATTTATTATTATTATTATTTTATTATATATATTAATTTAAATTTAAATTTAAACACGTAATCAAATTTAAAATAAAATATGATAATTAAGTTTATTTTTATTAAATAAATTTAATTAAACGAATTTAAATAATTAAAATTTTATTTTAAATTTAATTAAATTTAAATAAAATTTTAAATAATAAATTTTAAATTAAATTTAAATTTTTTATTATATCGACTTGATTCGGTTATATCATTACTTATTTAGTTTCACTAAAATAAATTTAAAAAAATAAAAGGGTGAATTGTAATTAATCAAAACTGACGGTGAAATTGATCAATTAACTCAAAGTTTAAATTTCCTCTTAAACGCGGTGAAGGAGCTTGTTTCTTGTTTGTCTCCTCCGGTCCAGCTTTACTTACACTCTTTTTTGATTCCATCAACGATAAATAACTTAAATTTTAAGAAAATCAGAGGAATTTCAGGAATCCAAGGGAAAAATAATTTAATAAAAAAAAAACAGTTTCGTTAAGCAAAAAAAATGATAATTGGAAATGAATCTCGGAGATTGCTTGTTCTCATAATTCTCCTCTTGACGATTCAACTCCGAGTTAACTCAGTCATTGGACTCTGCGAACTCAGCTTTATTGACAGCAACAAGCTCTACAACTTTAGCTTGGCTTCTCCTCTGCCTAGATTCCCTCATGGCGTCCTCAGCGAAGACGGGTAGCTCACTAACTCCCGCTTTCTTTTAGCTTTGGTTTTTCTGATCTAAATATCTCTCATTTTCTGTTAAAAATTGCTTTTTTAATTGAATTATGGTATTAAATCTTGTATTTTTTTAATTTATTGGTTATTTTTAGTGGTACCAGGTTGTTGAAAATTTGATAATTTCCTTTTTTATTTATATATGTTATGTTAATTTAGAATTGTTCAGTTTAATTATTTGGTGCAACTTGGTATTTTATTTGATAATTATAAGCAAGTTTGCTATTTTATATGAAGAATGTTATGTTGACTTTGGATATAAGAGGAAATGGTGCGTGCTATAGTTGAATCAAGTCATAGTTGATAAAATATTATTAAGCTTGGACACATGTTTTGATTAGTTAAATTTTGGTAAAGCCCTGTCCTTGGTTTGGTAGAGCTTTAGACCTGTTTGGAGTATGGAAAGTGTGTTGTTTTCGAAATTGGGAACCAGCTTGCTTGTGTTGCATTGCACATTATGTTAGTTTGGCAGGAAACTTTCATATCTAAATTGGGTCAGATTCTAATTATTGAAATATGCTTTGTTTCGTGTGACTGTGGTAGGTTTTATAAGGTGATGGTGAATAAGACTGTGCTCTGGTTTCAGGTTGGCTCCATCAAGTCACACTTTATTTCTTTGTTTAAGTAGCATCGTTTTCTTTCTTTCTTTCTTTCTACTTCTTCTTCTTCTTTTGGTTTCTCTTTTGAAGTATGAACTTTTCTGTGTATTCTAAGGTGGTTAAACTACTGAATTCTTCTTTTAAATTCTTGCCGATCATGTAAGCTCAGGAAATTTTGTGGGTTTAGAGTACTTACCATTGAGAAGAAGCTATAAGTTGTTAATTTTTATACAAGGGTATTTTACAAGCAAGTATATTATCTCTTACCATATAAATTCAGATTATTTTCTTACTGGTTTCTTTTTAATGACTCAATGGAGCAGCTTTGCGACGGAATGGTTTTTAACCACAATCCACCTAGATGTGCTAAGTGCTCAGTAAATGCTTCTTGAATTTTATTTGAGTTTTATTGTTTACATGATGACTATGAAAGGAGCCAGAATAAGGGTGCAGGTTATGATTGACAAAATTTTCCACTTCTTTTTTTTGATGGTCTCATGGACTTTAGGACTGTGGAGGCCCATCACGCTGTGGAATGGAATGTAGTGCACTAGTGTCTAAAAATGTTGGAGGTAAAAGATGTTGCTGATTTGCGTGCATTTAGTTAGTAGTTTGTTTGTTTACTAGTTATAATTGAGTGCTGTTGTTGAATATGATAATTTTTTTCACATCATAATTAACTGGTTAATGAGAATTAATGATCCCATTAATTATCAGATGTAATTGAATTGCTATTATTGAGTTTCCTTAACAAAGCTATTCTACTTGTTGTTCAATATTCTTTCCTATTTGTGTATTTTAGCATTCCTATATATTACTGATTAGCTTTTCTATATTTTAACATATAAGAGTCTGACAAAAAAAGTACCCAAAAAATGTGTGATTTTCGTTCTTTTTGGAGTGCATTGCTACTTCACATTTGCATTACTTGAAATTTAGAAGTACAAGTTTTCCTCAATCACAGAAGTGGTTGTAAACTTATAATACTTTTATATACGTGCATTATTATCAAGGTAGTACTCACTATAATCTACCTGTAGGATGCCAGAAATTTTCCTGCCTTGCTTCTTTCCTTTTTTGGAAAACTAAGTGCAGTATTTTAAAGTGGTCTCTGTGCTTTATGCAGGTTACCAAGTCTGCACTACTATTGGACATGTTTCAAGTACGAATGTTAGTGTCAGTGGTATGTCAGTTTTACCTTTTATTTCTAGGTGTCTTTATAATGTCTTCCAGACTTTAATGAATAAGTGTAATGCTTTTATTTCGCCTCTCAAATTAGCAATTATTGCTGTGGTTAAGCCTTAGATGCTTCACATTTAACAAACATAGCTTTTAGCAGCATATTTCCTTTGTGGGTTTTGCATGCTTTCTCCTACCATGGTGCTGAGCTATTAGAAGATAGTCTATTTCATGCAGTTTGGTAATATTGATGGTTTTACTACTTTACACATAACAGATGAGCAGAATCCTTATAAGGGTGTCATTGTTAGAATGTCAAGCATTGTCAAACAGCAGAATTGTTCACTCTCTGTCTCAATCTTTTGTGATTCTACTGGAGTTCAAGTAAGAGCTTTTTCCTCAATGTTTATGCTAAATTTGATCAAATAAAAATTCCGTAGAGTTGCAAATACCTGTATTCTAACGTATACCTTTTTTATCATTCTGCTTAACAGGGGCCAGATTCAATGGAAATACTGGGGACTTGTGATTACGTGAGTGTCTAGGGAACTTAGTTTTGCCCCTTGGGTTTCTAATATTGCATATATTTGAAAATTTTTTTAATCAAACATCACGTATGTGGAGTGTGGTTGTGGTGAGTATGGTTATGTTTGGATATATATATGCCTCTGCATTTCATGATGTCCAAGAATTGCACTTTTCTGATATGTTTATCTTCAATAACTACAGTCATTTAAATTCTTTTGCTAGTAATACCTTACACAAGAAGTAATTTACTGGCTATTTCTCATTTCATTTGATTTCCATGTTATTTGATCGTCGATTTATAGAACTGGTTATTTTCTCCCATTATTGACTGCTACTCAAGAAATAAAGAAGGGGAAGAGAGAGCAAAAAGAAGAGCGAGAGCATTCCAGTGAATTATATTTATGTTTGAGCTGAGGGTTCTAGCTTTTATCAGACAATGTGGCTTTCATCCATCCAAACTGATCAACTGTCTCAATGTTGCAGTTTTGATGTCCGGATGGGAACACTAGGTCTCTTTCCTCCCCAGTTATGTTATGGTTAATTGTGTTTAAGCTCAAGTACCGAGGAATAATTGAGGTTGAATTTAATTGATGTGTTTCTATTAACCAGTATGGGGAAAAAAGCACTTTTTGTAGTATGGCAAGGCAGAATTAGGAGTGCTCTGCTAGTATTCATAATGGTTATATTAAGGAGGGGATAGTTGCCATTTGAGAAAGATGAGGATTCTAACTTTTTCTTGAGTTCAGGAAGACTTATCAGATTGCAAAATTCTGTGTGGGAAAGAGTCTCAATCTAAAGCACAGTATCTATTGTGTTGATAACTTTTGTTGTTTCCTTATTTGACTGGTGGGTTAGTTGTCATCTCTGGTGTTTCAAGTTTGTTTACCTATTTTCGACAGGCCACAGTTCTGCGGCATCCTTCTGGTTGTGCAACAATCATATCTTTTCACAAAAGAGGATTTGGCTGGTTCGGTACCTTAATGATCATGTAATGGTTTTTACTTCTTCCTCTATTAAATTTATTCTCAATAATAACAATCTAGATAATAGTTGTAGTTCTAAAGGATTCTCTCAATTGGCTGATTGTTTTGTCTCTAGTATTGTATGCCTCTTTGGAGCCTATCTGCTTGCTGGTGCAGTTTATCGATTTTTTTTCCTTGGAATTCGTGGTATAGAAGTAAGATTTCTCTCTGAAGTTATCTGCTTACTGCTAAAATACAGATTAGCAATTTGAATGCCTTTCTTCTTCTTCTTCTTCTTCCTTTGACCACTTTTCTAACTTTTTCCTTGCTCTGCTTTCTTCAGGCAATTCCAAACTTGGATTTCTGGGCCAGCTTACCGCATAGAACGCAGGTACACCATGTTAGTTGACATATTCAGCAAGTTTCTTCTACACAGATAATAAAATGACCCAAAACTTTTTAATCTGACAATCATATATGTTATCATTCTGGCAGAGTTTTTTCTCTTCTTTGATGCTGAAGTTTAGAGGACATTCAGCCGGTTATAGAAATTCTTATTCTCCAGTTAACTTTTGAGCAGTTACAATTTTGTTCCATGTTAGTCAGAACACCAGTTTTGAGAGAACTCAGTCATGAACCTTTAGCAAGCAAGTGCAAGTTGGCATGATATCTCGAAATCCAATGCAGAAGTACCACTTATGTTTGCTGAATTATCTGCCACATAACAGTGCCTTCGTCCGCAGCTTGTTCTGTTTCTTCATCTTCTCTTTCCTCATGATTATTTCATTAACTTTGATCTTGTTTGTCTCCAATGAATAGTCACTCAAGGGCATCTAGTTGGTAGTAATATCTGTCAAAGTGCTAAACGGAAAATCTTGAGTAGAATCTTCATTCCTTGAGTGACATTCTTTTCTTGTAGTTGTTTCTTAAACCTAATTTGGATGCATGGTGAGAGCCCTTTAACCGCTTCGGTCTGCATTTTATGACTGGATCCCTCGCATCGTGCATTCAAATCAAGCTTTAGTTTTCAATGGAATTCTTCAAAGGAGAATTTGGTCCGGACATGAGTCAAGTATTACACATGGTGTGAAGGTGAAATTTGCATGGTTTTGGCTTTGGAAACATTTTATGTATTTTCAATTCAAGGAGATAAACTTGTCAATTTAAAAGACGCTATAAAATAATACACTAAGAAAACGATACGAATAAAAATATAAAAATTATAAGGTTTAAAATTTTTTTTAAAATGTTATATATAGGTTTAATAAAATTAAAAAATGTATTTTATGTTTTTGTATTGATATAAATTATAATATATAAATTTTATGCAAAATATGATTAGAATATAAGAATTATTAATACTTTAAGTGATATAAATATTTGGATTATTAGATCTGATTAAAAAATTATGGATTGGAAAATTGTGGGTTAACATGGAATGTCTGGTTTGGTCTTAATCTTGGGTCCTTATCGGGCTTCGTACAACCCAAAAGACAGAACGTTTTGCTGGATTCTTGAGTCGGATTGGAGAAGCGACTTAAGCAATTATATGAACTTTAGCCTAAATTGTTACGGGCCTTTAGCTCAACATGAACCTAGTGAGGATGTCCAATTCGACAGCTAAAGTCTATAACTTGGGCCGCCCGATTTAAGTCATAATTCTCCGTGTCGTATCGCTCGACACAGAAAAAGAAATTTCTGGTTTAAAGGAATTGCCCGCTAGCGTCTATGGAATAAGAAATCTTTGTCGGAGGTTGCCTTTGCAAATCCCGTTTGAAAGTAAGCTATTACATTTTTTTTTTTCTTTTCCAGGAAACTTCTATATGCAAGAAAAAAAAAAGTGTTCCACTTGTACAAGAATTCATGGTTTCAAAGCTTTCCAGAGGTTTCAAAGCTCCTGTTATGTATAATGTCCGAAAAGGATTTATTTCGAAGAAGTATTTATTTGGTACAGTTTTTTGTTTAGAAGCTGTTTTCATGACTCGAACTTGTAATTATTAAGTCACACCATAATAATCTTATCGATTACGACAAGATTCTCTTGATTCCTTAAAATAAATTGATAAAAAAGAAAAAAAAAAGATGTTAATCAGAGCTTTTTTAAGCTATAAAAGATTTAGATTTTATCCAATATATACATTTTTTCGGTCTATATACTTATATTATACTTGATGTATTAAGTTCATGAAAATCATCTCTTCACATCTTTTTAGTAAATTCGAATTCGAAGCAGTAAAGAGAAGAGTATTATGGATGTTAGTCAGAACTAAACATGAATCATGTTAGATAAAAAAAAATAAATTATTACAGGCTTAACAGCCTAGTAATGACTGTAGTTTGGTAGCGGTGGAGAGCAACATTTATGTTTTAATTTTCCCAACTTGTCTTAATTTATATTTATATATTTGGGAATCATCGCAGTCTATAGCATGTAACAACCATACAATATTTATACATTAAGAGAATCAAGACAGAAGGGAAGGGTATTATTGTTTTCTTTTTTTTTTTTTAAGAATCACCTAACCATATATTATAATATACTATAAAAATAATGTTGGAAGGTCTTGATTAAAGACATTGGGTTAAAAGACAACCAAAACAAGAAAATTATTTGTCAATTTAAGAAAATAATTAAAATTCATTGACAACTAACTATAATAATTAATTAGGTACATAATAATAATAATAATAATAATAATAATAATAATAATAATAATAATAGTATTGAATTCAGCTTTTAGTTGATCCATCCCTATTGTATTTTACCATATGATATGGGGATTCCAGTAAGGAAAACAATAACATAATAGGTAACAGCTTGGAAGGGAAATTTTTTAATCTTCTAAAAATATCAAATAATTGAGCATTTTTGTCCTAATATATGACCCTAATTATTTTTCAATTACTTATTTAATTAATTAATTTTTGAATCAATCATATTCAATATAGGCTAACTTATTTGATAGATTTATTGCTAACTAATTATATAAAGTTTTAGTCTTATGCATTCGATTTCATGCAGAGCATCATGGATTCAAGTTTATGTCTTTGTTATTATCATAAATTAAATCTTACTTTATAATAAATAAATAAATCTTATTTTAAATATTTTGATTGGATAAATTTAATTTTTATAAATAAAATTTATTTCAATATAAAATTTGTAATGGTAATTATATGCTAAGTTAAAATATTTCAATTTCATCGAAGCTTAACTAGACATAAAATAAATAGATTGAATTCAAAATTTAACTCAATTAGTTTATGTTAACATTTAATTATGGGTGTTTATAATTCAATTTTTACCAAATTAATTTATCAAACTAATTTAATTTGGTTAATTGGTTGGTTATTGAATTAATTTCAATCAGTTATCAAAAATAATTTAAAAAAAAATTTTAGTCTTCAATTAATTTAGTTCAAAAATCAAATTAATCGAAATTTTAATTAAAATAGAACATAGTAAAAATAAAAATAAAAAATACTTGAAATAGATCATTTATTTAATAAGTTTTTAGAGTTTTTAATATAATACTTTAATATTTAAATATTTTATTGGGTTTTTTTAATTTGTTTAAAATATAAGAAAATATGATTTTTAAATATAATTTAACTTAAATATATTTATTATTTAATTAACAAAAAATTAATTAAATTGATCAAATTAAATTTGATCAATTAATTTTTTAAATTAATAAATTCGATTGAGGAAAATAAAATAAAATAATTTAATTAATTCAATTTTAGATAATTTAAGTCAAAATTAACCAAAATCGATTGCACGAACATCCCTATATTTAACAATTCCAAAGATAAAATCTTACACTTACAAATATATTTTTTCTATTTCTGTAGTATAATGACCTCCTCCAAAAAAACAAATAAGTTTAAAAGATTGTACCTTACCATTTATTTATTTATTTAACAATCGAAACAGTTGGGATTTGACCTTATCAATGCATCATACGAGCACCTACTTTATAATTAATTTATTCTCTCATTTTTTCCTCACATTTTTTCCAGTAATTAATCATATAGAAACATCGAAAACTTCAAAGTTGAACCACCAAAAAGCTTTGTATATTTTCTTCATTGCAACTGATCCAATTCTCACATTTCAATCTTAAGCCCCCATGTTCATGTTCATTTAGTCTAATCGCCATACAAAAACAAAAAGAAAAGAAAAGATAGGAAACGAAGAGCAAAGAATGAAGCCTCCTCTCCCTCCACCGTCTTCCTCTTCTGTTCTTAGAAAGGCACGTCTCTCTCCTTACTTCCACACCTTATTAACCTTCATTGCCTTCGTTGTCCTTCTTTATTGTGAGGACTTCCTCAGCATCTTTGGCCATGGCAGCAAGCTCGTCCCAACCCAACCCGTCTCTGAAACAGGTGAGTTAGTAACTAACTAACTAACTAACTAACTCAGTCGCATGCATTACTTTTCTTGTTGGCTTGAGGGTGTGTGTGACTGATACTATACTCTTGTGTTTTTGCGGTACTTAGAGAAGAAAAGAGAGACGACGTCGTCGACAGCACTGCCATTCGCAAAAGGGAAATTAGCCAACGAAGGATGTGATATCTTCAGCGGGAGATGGGTGAGGGACGAGCTGAACCGGCCACCGTATGAGGAATCGGAGTGTCCGTACATCCAACCGCAGCTGACGTGCCAAGAACATGGCAGACCTGATAAAGAGTATCAGAAATGGAGATGGCAACCTTATGGATGTGATCTTCCCAGGTAAATCTAATCAAACAATTCAAGACCCACTTTCCTATATGCTCTTTCTTCTTTCTTTCTTTCTTTCTTCATCTTTTTTTCAACATAAATGTAATAATTCTTGCAATTTTCCAACTGCCATGTTTTGGTTGTTTCAAGTCTTCGGGCATGGAAATAGTAATGCATGCGTTAGGATTTTGACAGGAACAAAATCACATTTGTGAGTGAGTTTATAAATGCAACTATGTCAAAATTATCTTATTTCCGTGGATTTATCTTCAGTAAATCTAAAAATTTAAAACGTAATACAATAATATAATATAAATATGATATAAAAATAAAATATAAAAATAATATAATTTAAAATTTTAATAATTATTTATATGAATTTAATAAAATTAAAAAAATATAAATTATATTTTTATATTGATATAAATTATGATATTAAATTTTATATAAAATACAATATAAATAAATAAATTTTAATATTTTAGCACACAAAAATCATTATCTCTAACCAATGGCCCTTCTTCTCTTTGTTGGTCGGGCAGGAAATTATAGTGGGTCGCATGTTAGGGCCTGTCTAAGAATAAACTATTAGGAGGTGAGACCCATTACTTGCAACTAGTCCACGTGTCTGGTGTATTGGGCCCACTTTGATCTGACCCTGGAATCATATGATTATGCCACGTGGATTGTAATGGTATATTAGTTTACTGATGCTTAGTTCTACAACTAAGCTTGTGGAAAAAGATGGATATTGTCACATTCGTTATGCTGAAAAAGTAAACACTAAGTTAGTAGCAGCAGGTAAAATGGTATTATTAATTGACATTGATTTAATACATGAAATTCTTTGTTACAGGTTTAATGCCACATTGATGCTAGAGGCCTTAAGAGGGAAGAGGATGATGTTCGTAGGTGACTCATTGAACCGGGGCCAGTATGTTTCAATGGTCTGCCTTCTCCATAGAATTCTCCCTGAAAATGCAAAATCCTTGGAAACATCGGTCGATCAATCACTAGTCGTGTTCAGAGCCAAGGTAATTGGTTTAGAGAATTTCTGTTTAACTTCTATTAAGAGAAACTTGGAGCTTGTTTATTTGATTCGTGTTCTTTTGTTGTTTAGGATTATAATGCCAGCATTGAATTCAACTGGGCACCATTTCTCCTAGAATCGAATTCGGATAATGCTATTGTTCACAGGGTAGCTGATAGGATGGTTAAGAAAGATTCGATCAATAAGCATGGGAAAAATTGGAAAGGTGTTGATATTTTGGTATTCAACACCTATCTATGGTGGATGACCGGCCAGAAGATGAAGTTCCTGTACTATTTTCTTCTCCCTCGATTGATTCATCAGCTCTTTGCCTGTTTTGTTAGCTTATTTTTGGTTCAAAGAAAGAGGCCTTATGGGCTAATTGGCTTTATGTTTTGACAGGAAAGGGTCATTTGATGATGAAAAAAAGGACATAGAGGAGCTGGTAACTGAGGAAGCTTATCGTGTGGCAATGAAAAGCATGTTGAAATGGGTGAGGAAAAATATGGATCAAAACAAGACCAGGGTCTTCTTTACTAGCATGTCACCATTGCATATAAAGTGAGTAATAACTTCTGTCATATTCAGGAAAACTAATTCTTTGCTTCCTAGCTTGGATAAGGCCTGGCTATGGCATGAAAAATGAAACCACTCTGAATGGAAACTTTTATATTTGGTAGGAGCAACGAGTGGGGAGGTGAACCTGGTGGGAATTGTTACAATGAAACAACCTTGATTGGAGATCCTAATTACTGGGGATCAGAAAGCAAAAGCATTATGCAGGTGATTAGAGAAGAATTTAGTAAATCAAGGTACCCCATTACATTCCTCAACATCACTCAACTCTCAAGTTATCGCAAGGATGCGCACACCTCGATTTACAAGAAGCAATGGACTCCATTGACTCCTGAGCAGCTAGCAAACCCTGCTAGCTATGCTGATTGTGTGCATTGGTGTTTGCCTGGCCTTCAAGATACCTGGAATGAACTTCTATTTGCCAAGCTATTTTATCCTTGACTATAATCTTCAATGATGAAATGTGAAATCAATCAGACAATCCCTCTTTGTAAATGGTTTGGGCCTGGGCAACATAAACTATTTTCATTACAAGTATTTGGCTCCTTGGAGGGGTGGTGAACATGGTGACAAAAGGGAAAAGGGTGGAAAAAGACAGAAAAGAGGAGGATTTCTGTAAAATAATAGTGATTGTTACAAAGAAAAAAGTCAACAAAGTGATTGAATTGATTGTTTTATAACTAGTCGAAATGAAGATTTGCATTTCACTTTTATAGAAAGTATTGGCACATGTTTGAAAGAAGAATAGAGCAAAAGCAACACAAGACATGAATCAAGATGATTCGGAGCAACAGCTACAGATAATCGTTCAACATTTTGGGTGCCAAAGGGCTGATCTCTAATGGATCATTGACCAGTTATGCACCATCCAATCCAGGGTCCAAGGAGGGTGGTTCATGCAGCTATTTTAGTCTCTGATGCTCATGAAACATACCAGCATTTCAAATTGCTGGAAAATTATCAGCAAATTAAGATATATAACAAGCTTTATGACCAAGACATAGCAAAAACAAATCATCAATCTTGCCAAAGAACTCGATTTACGGGCTTGAATCAAATCATCAAAACCAATTATTTCAGAAATTTGTTGTTAGCTTCTATGGTAAAATTAAATTGCGTCAGTTCAATAAAATGGCATAGCACTGTTGAATATTGATGTTTGACTCAGATGGAAATGCATTTGATATTGAATTTTACATGCATGTCCTCAGAAGACACTTTAACCTTCTTCTGCAAATTAAATGCACATATAAACTATGCATAATATAATTGAAAAGGTTACTTGATATTAATGCCTGGGATCTCCATTTGAGTAAGCCTCAAAATCTGTTAAAATCTCTAGAATGCTATATATACAAACCAAATTGCATCGAAGCATTGGAACTTTTGGTGGAGATTTCACTTTTTGCAAAGTACCATTTCAAAGTGAGCTTCCTTGAGGATGGCTTTCTAAAATTTTGAGATTACATCATTTCGTTTTGTTGGAAACTCCAAAAAACAGTGCTTAAAATCTGTAAATTCATGGTTAAAAGCGATCCTAATGAAGCTTTAGGCTTTTGTTTCCTACTTATTATCACATTCCAACAGCTAGATGTAATATACACTAATCTTTAACCAACACTTTCTTTTTTATTTTTTAAAAATTTAAGATATCATGCGAATTATATAAGAATGGTGATGAATGGATATCCATTATTTTTGACATATCTGTATTCAAATTCGTTAAATATTTATAATATCTAAATCTATTTAAATATTTATTTAAGTTTAATATTTTCATACAAATCCAAATTCGTTTAAATAAGCAATATCCATTTAAATATCCGAATCAATTAAGATATTCATTTATTTAAATTTTATGTTAAAATATAAAATAAATAAAATTTAAATTCATCCTCAATTAATAATAAATAAAATTTATTTTTTAAGATTCAAAATCTTCTACAAATATAAAAGTTTATATATTTTATATATATAAATAGATAACGAATTCAAATATCTATTTCTATTCATTAAAATTTAAACGGATTCGAATATTAAATATTCAAATAATACTATTTGTATTCGATCTGAATCCGTCATGAATAATAAATTTTTTATTCGAATATATTAATTATTTATTTATAAATATTTGAATATAACATAAACAAATTGAATAATAACATATATCTATTTAATTACTATCCATTGCCATCTTAGAATTCCAAATGTTTAGTTGATAATTGCACCATTTTTTTCATTAGTACCAGAGAATTTCCTATGAAAAATATGGATACCATTTAGTTGATCCATCCCTATTGGGTTGCTAAATCATATCAGCTGGATAGCACTTCAACACCTGCTTTTCTTGTTGAGAATTAGAGTAAGAAAAAAACGTACAAAAAGCCAATAAAAAAGAAGGTGAAATGCCACCAAATCCTCACCTAAAACTCTTAAAGGAAAGCAACCGTACTTTTATAGTTAGTGATTACACCATTTTTTTTCCCTTACAAGTCATTGTAATAATGGGGTCGGATCATGATATGCCATCTTTAAATTAGGGACATCCTTAGCTTTTAAGCTAAGGGAAAATTATAACCTTCCACTACACCCACTACTCTTCATCACTCTTTTCAGAATATATTAGTAGAAATAAATTCAAATCAATTAAATTTTATAAATAAATAAGAGAATGATATGATTCCGAAATATCAAGGATAGATAACATGGCACCTATTTCATACCTACATTATATATATTTATATATTTAATAGATATAAAATATAATATATATTTATTATGTTATGTTAAGTTAATATATGTTAGCTTTTTTTAATTTTAATTGTTATTGTGTAAACTTGTTTTATTTATAAGTTTAAATATTTTAATAACTATTAAATAGTTTAATATTTATTTTTAAGTTTTTTAATAATCACAAATACTAAAATTCCCATATCGATTAAATCCTCACCAAGGGTGGATATAAATTTTATTTAGATATGAACATGGGCACGAGAATGAAAATATTTTAAGAGAATGACATAATATTGGAAATGCTCTACTTATTCCATACCTACTCGGTTGATAGCTCTCTGTCCCACCGAATTAATTTTCAATTACTATTAATTATCAAATTAATTATTTAATTAATCACTTATATAATTATACTGATATCCAATTAATTAAAAAAAACCACAAAAATTCAACCTAGAATGTAACAATCAAACAGTTAATCAAGACATGACGTGGTGACCATCAACCAATCATACTTTTTTTCCTCTAACAATTACAATTTCACAGGTCATCCAACTATTCAAATGTTGAAACTTTCTTCACAATTGCAACCCTTTGTATAGTTTCCTATATAGTTCATGAATCTACTCCTAAAACACAAAGTTACCATATCAAAATCAAAAGAAAAAGGAAAAAAAAATTTTGGTTGAAAATGAAGCCTCCACTTCCTTCCTCTTCATCTGCTGTTCTTAGAAAGGCTCGGCTTTCTCCTTACCTCTTCGCTTTGTTAGCTTTCATTGTTTTCGTTGCTATCCTCTATGGAGAAGACTTCATGTGCATTTTTGGACAGCTTGAACCAATCCCAGGCGGAGCTATCTCTAGACCAGGTGAGTTAACTCATTCAATAGCAGAATTTGGAACAAGGCTTTATGTTTTTTCTTGGGTTGACTGAGTTTTGGGGTTTGGGGTTAGTGAAGAAAAGAGAGAAGTTGCCATTCGCCATAGGGAAGACCGAAGAAGGATGTGATGTGTTCAGTGGGAGGTGGTTTAGGGACGAGTTGAATCGTCCTCACTATGAAGAATCGGAGTGTCCGTATATCCAGCCACAATTGACATGTCAAGAACATGGAAGACCTGACAGAGGGTATCAGAAATGGAGATGGCAACCCCATGGCTGTGATCTTCCCAGGTAAATTAAACTAAAACCTAGAATTTTCTTTCTTTTTTTTTCCCAAAATTCTAAAGCCTTTAATTCATCTTAATCATATCTTCATTTGATTGAAGCTTTTAGTTTTTGTTTTTATCATTGCTTTTTCTGTTGTGGAAAACCTCAAAATCATACGCAAACTTTGTCACGTTCTCCTTGCTTTTATTGTTTCAGCTTTAGAATGAGAAATTTTGAAGCTTTTACATTCTTTAGTAATTTGCTTGATGAAAATAGTAATTTACGGATTTTTTTTTGTCTTGAAGTAGAAAATTTTAATCATTTTAATTGTATATGATAAAATTAAAATTTGATTAAACAAAGAATGTTCGTTGGCTGGACTTGGCAAACTAAAAATCGCCGGCGATATGTCGGTCTACTTTGCACGGTTGTACACGTGCCAAGACGAAGTGGATCCTTGGCCACAACCCAGAAGGATCGTCAAATTGTCGGTGTTGCGAGTATGAAATATTTAGGTTGGACCCATCAAGTCTTTCTTTCCAAGTGTCAGTTGATGTTATCCTTAATTATAATATATTTTACATAAAATTTATGTATTAATATAAAAATATAAAATATAATTTTTTTAAAATCATATAGTTATTATTATAATTTTAAATCTTATCATTTTGATATTATATTTATATAATATTATTATATTATATTTTAAATTATCAAATATAAATATAAATATTTTATTATGAAAATTTTAATAACTTAAATAGATTTGGCAATTAAGTTGATAACAGTTAATAATAGATTGGATTCGACTCAATTTTTATAAATAATTTACAAAATTATAAATTTTTAAAATTAAAATCGAATTCGATCTTAACTTCAAGATTTGATCTTAATTAAATTGAGTTTTGCTAGTTTGGTTTAATTCCGTTCAACGATTTTTAAATTTAATTTTTTTTTGTTTTTTTATATATTATTTTAATATAATTTTTAATAATTTAAATAGATTTAGGTATAATAATTATTTTTATTTTATAAAAATTTAAAATATATGTAAAAGTTAATAAAAATATATAATTCAATTATATTTGATTTTTTTTTTAATTTTTACTTTCCAATTTAAAATTTGATCCTAACCTAATATATAAATTTAATATTTGAATTTTATCTGAACCAAATAAGAAAACATCAATTCGAATTGAACTAAACATTATTATTTCAAAACGATTTTTGGTTTTCTTGAATTTTTTACTCATACTAACAATTCGTATCGTGTAAAATATTAATAATTCATGTATTGATGTTATATTTTATACGAAAATTATGTATTATAATTCATGTCAAAATATATTTTTTGGTTTTATTTTATCTTTATATGGTTATTATTAAAATTTTAAATTATGTTATATTTGTATCTTTTTTTTGTATTATTTTTACATCATATCACCGTATTGTATTTTAAATTATTATATTTAATTCAAATGCATGTTAAATATGAAATTTTTAAATTTCACAAAGGAAATTAATAAAATAACAAATTTTTTGAACATGTATTAAAAATAAAAAATTAATTAAAAAAAATAATTTATGAGTCAATTTCTTAATTTAACTTATAAAATTAAAAATTCCACAAAGAGCATGTCAACTAAGTTTTCCAAATGAAAAATACATTAGTTAAGTATTGCTGTCCTGATCTAATGAACAGTTTCAATGCCACATTGATGCTGGAGAGCCTAAGAGGGAAGAGAATGATGTTTGTGGGTGACTCATTGAACCGTGGCCAGTATGTATCAATGATCTGCCTTCTCCACAGACTCATTCCTGAAGATGGAAAATCCATGGAAACCTATAATAATGATGCCCTGACTGTGTTCCGAGCCAAGGTAATTGCAAATTTGTTCAAATTTCCATGCAATTAGTAATTTTCACATTACATTGATCTTCCTATTTTCCTATCCAGGATTACAACGCCACCATTGAGTTCTACTGGGCTCCATTTCTTCTTGAATCCAACTCGGATAATGCTGTTGTTCACAGGATATCTGATAGAATTGTCAGGAAAGGTTCAATCAATAAGCATGGCAAGCATTGGAAGGGCGTTGACATTTTGGTTTTCAACACCTATCTATGGTGGATGACTGGCCTGGATATGAAGATCTTGTTTGTCTTATTTTCCCTTCATCAACTCTTTTCTTTGTCTGGTTCAGGGAAAGGTCTCAGGGCTTAATGTATAGTATGTTTCCACAGGAAAGGGTCCTTTGAGGATGACGAGAAAGAAATAATAATGGTGTCAACTGAGGATGCCTATCGTATGGCAATGAGAAGCTTGTTGAGATGGGTGAGGAAAAACATGGATCGCAAGAAGACAAGGGTGTTTTTCACTAGCATGTCACCTACTCATGCAAAGTGAGTAGAAATTGAACAATCTCTGTTTCTTACTATACGATTTCAGCATCTGTGGTTATTGGATTCTTCACATGTTGGCAGGAGCATTGATTGGGGAGGTGAACCTGGTGAGAACTGTTACAATCAAACAAGTTTGATTGAAGATCCTGATTTCTGGAGTTCAGATTGCAGAAAAAGCATAATGAAGGTGATTGGGGAAGTGTTCAGTAAATCAAAGTTTCCTATAACATTTCTCAACATCACTCAACTGTCAAGTTATCGCAAAGATGCACATACATCAATATACAAGAAGCAATGGAATCCATTGACTCCGGAGCAGCTGGCCAACCCTGTTAGCTATGCTGATTGTGTGCATTGGTGTTTGCCAGGCCTTCAAGATACTTGGAATGAGCTTCTCTTTGCCAAGCTATTTTATCCTTGAATATAATTTTCAATCATGAATTATACATCAAATCTTCTTTCTAATTGGTTTGCTCAATGATGGCCATGAATAAGACTGGACATGTAACCTTTTTTATATACAATTTTTTTATGTTGGGGGTGGCTGTCAATCTAAAATATAATACGAATGCAATACGAAAATAAGATACGAAAATAAAATAATTTAAAATTTTATCAATAATTATATATAAATATAATAAAAACAAAAAAATAAATTTTATATTTTTATGTTGACATAAATTATAACATATAATTTTTATATAAAATATAATATAAATATATAAATTTTAATATTTTACATTATATAAATACACGAATTATTAAATTTTGATGTCGTTCGTCAACAAAATTAACATAGGAAGAAAAAAAGTAAAAAAGAGTGTCACTGAGTGATTGAATCGATTTTTTTTTTCAAATTGAATAATCACAATGAAGATATTACTTCTTAGCTAATTACACCATATTTATACAAAATATTTTTGCTTTATCGTACCATAGCGTAAACTCACTCGCTAGTTTGTCTCCCCCAATTTTTTTTGGGCCTATAGAGAAACTATGATCGAAGTTCAGTTGGGCTTTTTAAATGGACCTATAAAGTGCTTCATTTTCAGCCCAGGCTTTAAGGCCTACGTCCAAAACTGGTTGGTTAAGCTTCCATACTTATATTTTATTTTTTTGAAATCAAGATAAAGTTATGAGATTTGAGATTAAACTTTAAATACATTGAAAATTAAACACGTAAAGTTAGATTTGATAATTTAAAATATAATATAGTGATAAAATTTTAAAAACATTATATTTCAATTATAAATAGTTTTGAAAGTTTTATATATATATATATATATGCTCTAATATTTTTAGATCCCATGTATTAATCATCTTTCTTAGGCACTATTAAATTAAATATAATCATAACCATGTGCCAATTGACTTTTATTTAATTTTAAATTGTAATTGATTAATTAAAATGCAATAATTATAATATGTGTTAATTTCATAGGATACTATTCGATAATTTACAGTGATATACATCAGTATTCTTTAGATCAAGTGAGGCTGATTGCAAGGAAATGACAATTACGAAGCTACAAGGCTGATATACAAATTTTTTCTAATTAATAATTATACAGATTTTGAGAGGGGAAAAACCTAAAAGCTGAGCTCTTTGTGAAAGAATTAAGCTAGATTGCTAGGCAATATCTTGGGGTGTAGTTGAATATAAAGATTATGAAAGAAAATGGTAAAACCATTTGTTTTTGTTAAGCTGTTTGAAAGAGGCAAAATCTTGAAAATACCATAGAAAGAAATAGAGTCGTTAATGACAAAGGTTGGAAATGACTTTAGTATTTGTGCTTCGATTCTTAAGTTAAAAATCAATTTTAAAAAAAACAAAAAGAAAATAATAAAATAAAGGCTTAAAAGTTAAAGTTCAAAATCCCCTTAAAAATATCTAGATAAAACTATTGATATATGCGTGATGAGGAGTTTTTGGCTTAGGCTACCTTAGGTCAACATAAGAGATTAAGGTTAACCTTGTAGGTCTAACCTAGGTTGGTAGTTAACTGTCTATTTAGGGTATAATAAGTCATCATCTTAGGACACTAGCTCATAGATTGTTAAGGTGGTTGAGCTAATATGAATCCCGAAATTTTAAATCGATTTAACATATCAGCTCAGCCAAAATAACTAAAATACCTCTACTTGTCAGCTAACTTATACTAAAAAAATAGTTCATTTTATCCCTTTAGACACTAAAAGGCCTTTAACATCATTTCCACTTAGTGACAAATGTTGATCATTATTTTTTAGTTTCTATTGCTTGCCTATAGAAATTTTACATAGAAATTAACCAGATTAAGAACAAACAATTATAAAAGAAATATAATAAAATGCCTGATTGACATTATCACGATACAACAATTTCAGCACAAACAGATCAACTGAAAGTCCTTTTAGAAATGGTAGACCAAACCCTAAAATCAATAGGCTCATGAAATGTATGGGCACTAATTGATGAAACTAATGAAGATTATCGGCTCAAGAAAAAAAGATTCAAGTATTCTTAGTTGTTGAAGGCTTAAAATAGGTGGCTTCACTACAAGGATTAAGCTTTTAGTGACATTTTTTTTACATTTAATGGCATTTATAAACGCTACTTAAGGATTCAAGGCATTTACCAAAAACACTCATAAGAGTGTTGCCTATACCTGCGTTAGAGAAAATAGTAATATTTTTAAAAAAAATGCAATTAATGTAATGGCATTTTTATTATAAAATGTCACTAAATTTAGTGACATTTATAGTAGAAAACGCTGATACATTTTGCCATTAAAGGTATTTTTAGGTACAAATGCAGTTAAATTAAAAAAAATTTAAAAAAACTTTTTTAATATTGATTATTATCATTAAATACAAAATATTAAAAGAAATAAAAACGAATTTAAATTCGTAAACTGAATATTATAAATACATAATTTGTTCCAATATGAATGGAACACAAAGTTTATATATACAATAACATTCAAATTATTTTAGTACATTAACCAAAAATTTAAAATGTATGAAATTAATGATTGCATAAATTTAGAACACTATCATTTGATGAAAGATTTTTCCCACCTTGGTCACTACCATCTTCTGTTGTTGATGGTTTTTATGCACAATAAATCCTTTCAGTAAGATTAAGTCGTTTCATCAAACACCATGAATCTAAAAAAATAAACAAAACAAATGCTACGATGAGATGAAAAAAAAATAGATTATTTTAGAATTGTTTCCTAAGGATATCTTGAATGAATCAACAAATTTATGTTAATAAGTAACAATTTTTTAGTAATTTAAAAAATATTTTGTTGAGAAAAAAAAAACTAAACATAAAATTTCATTCATGTTTATAACTAAATTCAACATTCAATTTCATGTTTTTTAAAAAAAAATCCTATTTCTTTCACTTTTCTGTTTTATCTTGAATTTTTCTTACCAACCAAACAAAACTAAACTCAAAACTAAAATAGCGAAATAAATTGGTAAAAAAAGAAAAAAATGGTTAAACATTAAAAATTGTCAATGTTGAAATAGAGCTTGAACGGTGGTAGAAACATAATAAATTAGACAAAAAATTTAAGGATTTAACCCAACAAATCAGATAGAAAGTTTAGAGATTTGACCCGAATTACAAAAAAGCTAACTTGAAATTTGAAAAAAACGAAAGAAAAAAAATAAAAATTAGCCACAAAATGACTAAAACTTAGGCATAAAAGCATAAAAGGGGTCTTGTGGATTTGAAATTTAAGAAAAATTTAACAGCGAGAAAGTGGGATTATTGGAGGCGTTTAAAAACGCCTCCAATAATCCCTTTAATTTTTTTTTGGATTATTCAAGGCATTTCTGTAAAAAACACATTCAATAATTCTTTTCATTTTTTATGAGAAGATTGTTGAAGGCGTTTCAGGCAAAAAACGCTTTTAATAATCCCCTTAAATTTTGATAAGGAGATTATTGAAGGCGTTTTTAACCAAAAACTCCTTCAATAATCTCCTTTAATTTTTTACATAGAATTATTAAAGGTATTTTCTACAAAAAAAACCTTTAATAGTCTCAAATACTTTTTTATAAGGGATTATTGAAGGCATATTAGGCAAAAAACACCTTCAATAATCCCTTTAAATTTTGAAGAAAAGATTATTGAAGGTATTTTTTACAAAAAATACATTTAATAATCCCTTCCAATTTTTTATGAGAGATTCTTGAAGGCGTTTCAGGTAAAAAATACCTTGAATAATCTGCTCATAAAAAATAGAAGTGATTATTTAAGGTATTTTCTATAAAAAAATGCTTCAATAATTCACCTAAAAAGTTGTAAAGGATTATTGAATGCGTTTTTGATCAAAAATACCTTCAATAATCCTGTACAATTTTCTAGGTAAATTATTGAAAGCATTTCTGACAGAAAACGTCTTCAATAATTGCTTCCATTTTTTATGAAGGAATTATTCAAGGTATTATCTACCAAAAATGCTTTTAATAATTCTCTATTCATTTTTTTATAAAGGGATTATTCAAGGTATTTTCTGTAAAAAAAAAAAAAAACCTTCAATAATCACTTCAATTTTTTAGAAAAAATTATTTAAAGTGTTTTGATCTATAAATGTCGCTAATTTTTATTTTCAGTGGTATTTATAAGTATAAATGTTACTATTTAAATATTTAATAACGTTTTGATAAAAAACATCTTAAATTTTATAAAAATACAAAAATTAATGATGTTTTTAAATGAAACGTGGTTACAAAATTACCCCTAATCTTTCATTTTCTTATAGCTTCTTTTTCATATGTTGTGGAACATTAAAAGCCTCCCTGACAAGTTGCAATACAAATTGCATCCCAGCCGTCCCTTGCCCAACACAAAAATATATAGTAGTGGTAGAGAAATTAAAGAGAAGAATAATTAGAAAGGATGGGCAAAATTAACATCAGCTTGCATTTTTTTCTACAACAAGTTGGCGTTCATAAAATGTCAAGTTGCAATTGGCAAATCAGCTGTTGATTCTTTCTCTCTCAAAAAATATTATATATATATATGTATATATATATATATATATATATCATTGATTAAAAATAATTAAAATATTATTTTAAAAAATAATTTACATATACGTGATATATAATTTTCATCAAATTCAAAAGGAGATAATATATAATTAAAATTTTTTTTAAATATCATTTTGTCAACTATTCAAAACTTATCCGTGCATGCTCTTATACGAAAAATTCTAAAGGTAAGGGTTTTTTTTTTTTTTTTTTGAATAATCAACATTTGAATATTGAATTGATTCTTCACCCTCTTTCTTGTAAACATGATCAAAGGATTAAAAATCCCATAGAAACTTTTAAAGATTATTAAATATATCAATGGTTGCCAAGTCTCTCACATGTCACCCACCAGCTTTTGGTTCATCATTAACTGTTTATTCTATTAACTCGTAATTTTAATATTCTCTCAATAGTATAGGGAAATGTAAGAGAATGAATAATGAAGTAGTAGGACATAAAATTATAGTATAAAAAATGGGAATTATTTAGTTTGTATCAATTAGATGCTTAAACAACTGTTCTAATTGCCATGGAGAAAAGCACATTATTTATCAAAACAAACTTATAGCATTGGAATCAATGTGTGATTAAATTGTACATTTACATATTTTTGCACTTTGCAATGAAAAATATTTCATTAATAAAAGTATATATATCTTAATTTGGTGATATTTTAAATAAGTATTGACTAATATTTGTGCACTTTACAATAAAAATATTAATTTTGATTAGTTCAGTAGATGATTTTTGACATTAAAAATATTAATGTGTGTATACATATATGGAAAGAAACAAAAAAAAAAAATCCAATTGTAAGTTGAGGATACTAAATATATAGAGGATGATACGTTAGGAGTAGACTGAAATTCTTAATTTTCTTTTTATATTTTCAATACATACAGTAAGATTAAAGAGAAGGAAAAATAAAATCATAAACCTGACAATTTAAAATACAATACAGTGACACATTACGAATATGATATGAAAATAAAATACGAAAATGATACTACTTAAAATTATAATAATAATTATATATGAATTTAGAAAAAAATTAAAAAATATATATTATATTTCGTATCAATACGAATTATAACATATAATTTTTGTATAAAATATGTTATAAATACACAAATTTATATATTTTATATCAATATAAATATATGAATAAACATGTTTACAAGAAGGTAGTCCAGAGATAATTCACATGGATTACTGCAACTTTTTGACTGACCAAACGTAATAAAATAATAATAAAAAAAAAACCTTCTCCATTGAAACGTATAAAAAAAAAAAAGAAATACATTCATATTTACATAGAGAAATGAACAGAAAAAGTTGACTGTGGACATCAGGCAAATTTTCACAAAAAGAAAATGGTGAAGAAATAAGCAAAAAAACAAATATAACGTTTGGTACTAGTAATATATATGATCACCTCAACTTCATCAAGTCCTCTATTTGATCTATGAATTCCCGATATGAGCTTCTTTAGCAGTTACTCCATCGTTGACAAGGATCGATCCCATATCGAAAAAGGAAAAAATTTAAGAGATTTGGCACTTTTTTTTTTTTTTTTTGAATGATTATGTGGATGATGATTTTTCTCTTCTAGCCGTAGTTTCAGCCATTTGAGCCAAAGATTGAAGGTTGCAACGGACAATGGTATCAACAAAAATGCACGTATCATCTCTGGTGTTACCGGGCGGTATATCAACGATGAATGATTCGACGACAACTGTCCCATTACCATTAGGAAAAGCATGTAGAGTTGTGACAGACCTGTAATTGTTCAACCGATGATCACCTCCAACCACGCTAAAGCTAAGCACGTGATGTTCGTCGTCAAGGATCTCTAGCCTCTCCGTGCTGGAAGCCGCTGGCAGGCCGGACACCACTTGGACCTCACGGAGAGTGCCCACTTTGCCATCACCGACGATGACGTTGCAGCTCTTGAGGAAGTGTTTGTAAGCTTGAGGGTTATCAAAACGACGAACCACTGACCAAACCGTTTCGACAGGGGCTTCGATGGCTTGAACCACAGCTGAACAACACTGGTTAGGTCCAAGGGTGTGGATATGGTACGTTGCAACCGTGTCAGGTACCGAGACACCGCTAGGAAGAGGGAAAAACTTAGTCAGGGTGGTGGGCTGAGCTTGCTTATGGTGGCAGCGGCCAATGGTGGTGGTGGCTGTGAGGGGTCGTTGGAGCTGCAGAGGGGAAGGCATGGTGGCTAAGAGAATGAATGTGGGTTTGGATTATAGGTCATGTTAAACTTAAACGCATATGGCAGACTGCAGAGGTTGAAATATATGCAACAGAGATAAAAAAGGAGGGTTTTATAAATATAGAAAAGAGATCCATCCACTTGGAAGAGCTTTGAGGATTTCTTAGAGAAACGTTTTACGCCGGCGGACACTGCAAGTGGATCACCAAGTTGCAGTTTCTTTTGGACTGAGTTTAGGTAGATTATCCAATTATTTTATTCAAACTATAATGTTGTCATCTTATTGAATGGTCATAATAAATATGCCCACCATCAAAGGCTCAATAACCGAGTATCGTCTAGAAGTTAGAGGGTTTTGGTTCGAATTTAATCGGTAATATTTTATTAAATTCATATTAAAATTGTACTTTTTAAATAAACATATCGTACCTTAATAATCTAAAAATAATAATTAAATATATAATTTTTAATTATTGTTTTTAGATTGTCAGGATTTATATTTATTTTGATTTAAAGAATTAAAGAATTTATTTATTTTTAAATTTTAGAAGACTAAAATAATATACATGCTCTACTTTCTTAATTTTTTTTTAATTTTTATTTATAATACTGCTAAATATTTAATCAATAGTTAGATAAAATAATAAAAATATATCCTTAAACTATCCGATACAATATCTTATTCTGAGTTGAAAATTAAGCAATTGGCCTATCCTAATTTTAAAAAACCAAAATAATATGCCCTACTTTCTTAGTTAAATTTTTTATCAACATTTTGATAGAAAAATAAATAAAATATATATATTTTATGAAAGAGGATTATTTGAAATAGTAATAGTAGTACTTTTCTATGAATTATCAATTGCTGACTTCTAAATCTAATAAATTCAAGTGGAAATTCTTTCCTTACAATTGTGAATAATTTTCCCACTTGGCTCTATTAATTATATGCAACTTGATTCATAATATTATCATTGTTGTCCTCATCCATATCAACTACCCTACAAAATTAATATTCTTCATTTGAATTTATTAGATTTGATAAATTAATTTTTAATAATCAATTAAAATACTATTTATAATAATATTTTGTACTAAATATGATGATTGACATGTAACATTTTGAATTCTAACGCATTAAAAAAAATAAATTACTTAAAATAGTAATTTTAAAGAGTATTCTTGTCGTGCAATTTTATTTATTTTTTTAACAAATGAGACAAATAATTTGGTTTTATTATCTTATTAATAAAATTTTTTAGTAATTAACTAATTTTTTTAAAGAAATTAAGATGGTAATTGAAGTTATTTTAGATGTTTTTGTTTGGTAGCAAATGTTAATGGTTACAATAATAAGGGGACATTTTGTTTCTTTGGTGGAATACAATAAGCAGTTATCATAAGTAGGTCCACTTGAGGTAGAAAACAAACATTAAAGCATCAATTTCAACAACAATGTCAACATCATATTAAGTTATCTAAGGCTGAACTTTCTTTTCGCAATATATAGCAGCAACTTGTATAACTACTAATTCCTAGTGATCACTTGGCCAGCTGGGCTTCACTCAAATATTTATCATCCAAATTAATAAGCATTTAATTTTATATAATATATAGAAATAAAAAAAAGGGTTGCTGCCTATCTTTTGTATTAGTTGCATTTTCGAAAATATTTATCTTCGTAACGTTTTTTTCAATAAGATAAATAATAAAATAAAGAGGATTTAAAGGTAGGTTAAGAATTTCAAAAAAGAAAAAAAGGTTATATTTATTTTTAGACTAAATGTCATGAAATCTTTACCTTGATGGGGAATAATTAAAAAAAAAAAAAAAAGCTAAAATTGATTATTGAAACATGAAATTGAGAAATCATGTTGAACATATATATCAATAATATAAAAGAATATATTGTTCTTTCAAAGCTATTTCTATATTATTAATTATTATGATAAATAATATGTGGGTTTCATTTATAAAATTGAAAAAAAAAAAAAAGGACAAGCTAAATATTGCATTATTTCTTTTTCTAATTAATTTCTTAAAATGAACATTTGAAAATAAAAACAAAAAATAATATCATAAACAATATATTATAATAAGGGTTAGCTCAAATCTTCACTTATAATATCAAGTTGGTTCTATTTTCTTACCCACATTTAGCTTTAATCATCTCTATCTCTCTTTCTCTTTTTCTCTCAAAAGGCTCAAGAAAAACCCAAGTTGCTACCCTTTATTTTATTACTATAACTTTTGACATGATTCCCTTTGGTTCAGTAACTCTTATTTTTTCTCCACCTTCTCCACTTTTTTTCTCTTCTGTTCCAACCAACTTCCACCAACTTGCATGGTGCTTCATTTTGTGCTCCAATTATAAGAAAAGGCATCAATTTTTTTTCATGTCTAGATGAAGACTCTTAATTGAGATGGTTTTCTAAGTTTGTATCTACTAATCGATTTGTCAACGATTTGATTTCAAAACCAATAATTGTGTCAAATTGAAAATATTTTATTATATATTACAAAATATTATTTTTTTACAAAGCAGCTCGTAATCTAAAAGTAAAAGAAAGATTTTCAAATGCTGGCTTTGAAATTCAAACTTACTAAATTTCACTTTTTAAGTATGATTGTATGAATTAACTGAATTAAATTTCGAATTAAAAAAACTATTTTAGTTAGAAGCTTGAAATTAATTATTGTCTCCATTATTAATGAAGGTGGATTTTAAAGGAGAAACTATATTTTACCCAAAGGACAAAGAAAAAAACAGAAAAGAAGGTGAAAAAGGGGAAAAAAAAAAAAAAAAAAAAAGCATAGCTAAACCTAAACAACGAGAAAAAAATAATGGAATAAGTTCAGAAAAATGTTACTAATTTTAGAGTTCATAAGGTTTCCAAGATAAGCTGATAATCAAATACTAGCAGCCAAGTTGACTGATGAGGCCTATATAATAAAGTGGATATGTCAAAATGCCTGGTCAAGGAATGAATCTGGTAAGGGTCTGATCAGTAAGGAAGACAAAAAAAGTTACAGTTTTTAATTTTCAAGTTGGAATGTTTTTTAAGGTTGTCAACTTGTCATAAGTGTTTGGTTCATGGAACCTACTGCAAGAAAAGTTTACTCCCAAGAAAACAAATCCAAACAACTGTTATTATTTTATGGGTAATTTTTCATTGTTGAGGTCATTGTTGAGGTCATGGTTAACGTGTTTATAAGAAAAATGGCTTGTAACATTCCTGGTTTCAGGCTCTCATCCCCCCACCCCCACCCATGGATTTTGGCATTTAATCTCTTTCTCCATGGATTAATTATTTGTCAAAAGATATCTTTATACTGTGGCATTTGTATTTAAAAGACACCAAATTCTGCTTATAGAACTTTGATGGGTGCTTTCTTCAAAGAAAAGTTTCTGTCTAATGCATTAGTTCTTATACGATTGCATTCAAATCTCTATATAAGAGTTTTATTCAAGAGATCACTCATTCTAGTACTACTTATGCACTTATGGTCAAGAACACCGCTTTTAGATGTCATGGCTCAAACATGCGAAAGCGGCTTTAGGTATGGCTTGATAAACATGGCTCGAATCCCCCTCCTCATTAGGCTTCTTATCTACCAAATCACAAAAACAAAAACAAAAACAAAAAAGAATGATGCAGACATGGTTTAGTCATAACACAAATATAAACCACATTGCAATTTGAGCTAGGAAATACATGTAGAGTGAAATTAAGCAAAAAACAATGCAATAGCAACAATACATGAATGCAGGATGACCGAAGAGGAAGATCAACAGATTAACCATTGATCTTTTTCCTAAGTAGTCAAACAAGCTTGCATTCATTCTATTGATTATAGAATGCAAAGTATATTAAACCATAAAACTTGCAAACCATCATATCTTGAAGAATGGCGGAGTTTCACAGTAAAAGTTACTACCATTAATTGTCTTTCAGTAACTTAATATTAAGGCTCTCAGAAATGGTTATGCAGTTCAGCTTAAATCATACATACTGTAACTTAAAATGAGAAACGTACATGCTGAAATATGTATGAAATCATGCAATGATCCATCAGTAATGAATACCAAAAACATAATCAGAAGCAGCATGCCGAAATGCCAAAATCCCATCTCTTTCTCCACCGATTATCTTAACAGGTACTAAAGGAGACTCAACTACATTACATATACATAAAAATAGATGTCCACACATGCGTGGATATAAGGAGCAGTTAATCTTAACAAAAGTGAGAAAGTTTCTTACAGTTTTTACTGTGATAGGAAGCTAGTCTCTGGTCAACCTGTAGAAGCCTTTTCATTTTTCATTATCATATGGAATGACTTAACTCTGTCCTCTGCCACTATCTCCCTCAATACATCATCTTCAATCTTTTCTGCTTGCCACTGAGACGGGTCCTCCACAAATGCTTCACTGAAAATCATGCTTGATACCCATTCCTTCCATGTGGTCCTACGATACTTATCTTCTTCAAGTGTGCCTGTTGCCAAGAGCTGATAGACATAAACAACCTTTTGCTGACCAGGCCGAAAAGCCCGTGCAATAGCTTGCTTTGTCTTGGAAGGATTCCATTCTGAATCCAATAAAATCACCCGCGATGCAGCTGTCAAACTAATGCCTTCAGCACATGCTGTAATTGAAGCAAGTAGTATCCTTGAAGCGCCACCTGGTTCCTCAAACTTGTCCATCACTCTTCCTCTTTCAAATAGCTCCAAGTCTCCTGTAAGGACCAATATTTCTCTACCCTTCCGCCATCGAAAGACTAACTCAAACAATTCCAAAAACAGATTAATGGGGGCAATGTTGTGGCAAAAGATAAGAACCTTTTCCTTCCTGATGATTCGATAAACAAGGTTCAAAACAAACATCACCTTGGAACCTTTTTTAAAATCAAACTTCATTTTCTCAAGTTCCAGCAACTCTTCTGGACTGAAGAATTTACGAACACAGTTTGAAGTCCTAACCAAAGTAGGATGTATTGATGCAAGGGTTATCAAAAGTTCCAATTCTAATGGGTAGCCACTATATCCAGCCATTATGTTGTGAAGTTTTACCAAAATCTCATGTTGTATGTCTGTTGAGTTCATCATTAGGGTGTAAATTTGTAAACCAGGGAGGCTGTCAAAATTCCCACCCTCGTACACATCAATAAATCCATTTGTGATGTTTCTCAACATGTTAAGACCTTGCATCCTCTCTTCTCCTATGCTAGCATCAATCTTCCTGGCAATTTTGTCTATGAAGAATTTTCTTGCTCTGTTTTCTAACAAATTGCGTGCTTTGTTCAACGGATTCTTTTTCTTTTTGAATTTAGGGTCTAATTCCCTCAAAACTTCATGGATGAATTTAGGTCTTGCTAGGCACAGGGTGTTGAAATATTCACAGAAGTTGTTCTGAAATAATGTACCTGAAAGCAATATTCTCAGATCTGTTTCAACTTTCATCAAACCCTTTCTCAACCTTGATTTTGTACTTCTGGGGTTGTGCCCTTCATCCAATACCAGGAGCCCTGGACTTTCACGCAGCACCTTAGCCATAAATTTTCTGTGCTCAAACTTTGAATCATCTCGCATTAATGTTAGGAACGAAGTGTAACCCATCACAAGAATACTTGGTTGTGCATGCCACTTCTGTATTTTCTCTAGACAATCCAAAACATGCATAACATCATGACTAGGTCTTGGAACTCCATGAAACCTTACAGAGTGCTTCTTGAAGGCTCTATAACTTCTGCGTCCATGAATTAAATGAACGGATATAGGGATTTCCCACTTGATGAATTCCTTGTGCCAAGTATATAGAGTTGTCTTTGGAGCAAGGACCAAAGGCCTCTTTCCAGGGAATAACTTCAAGTAGCTAGCAAGGAATGCAATAATGAGAAGAGTCTTCCCAGCTCCTGGTGAATGAGAAACAACACAACCACCCGTCTTTTTAGATGATGGTTCCATAAGTGCAGGTATCAAAGAACCTGCAACATTTTGCCATAGGAATTCAAAGGCCCTTTTCTGGTGGAAGTGTAATTTCTTCCTAAGTTCAGGGATTAGGGCCCACACATTTTCATTTTCTTCAGATAACGGTGTATCTGAAGAAGTGTAATTGCAGAAAAGATCCAAGCCCATATCTTCATCTGTTTTCTGCTCTGGCTCCTCTTCATTGCATCGTTTACTGTCTGTTATCCAGCTTTTATGTTCCATCTAGAAAAATGGAAAACAATTTAATGACACATCTAGTAAGGCAATATAAATTAATATACTGCCATAATCCAATAAACTGAATAATAGAAAACAACAATAAACACTGAATTGCGGAGACAATGGTTGAAAGTTAAGGAAATTAAAAAACCAGTTCGCAAGCTGTTATTATTTGCAAATTTTCAATCATGCATGCAAGCAGACTTGAAAAGATGCCAACAAGAAGTCACATCCAAATGTTGGCAATGCATGGAAACAACCATGCGGCCAACACCTATACCTGCACGTATGTGCAAGAAAAGCCCAGAAAGGAACTGAGACATCCCATTCCAGGATTGGAGATCATTCTCCCACATATTTGACAATTATTGGAAATAAAAGCTTATTTTCTTCCTTTTTTATTCTCACGAAAAATGAAAAAAATGTGGCAATGCAAGGTAAGATGATGTCTTGGTTCCTTATAGGAGACAGACAACATAATAAAAAGCAGCAACTGGAAAAACATGCATTCCTGAGTTTCAAACTTACAAATGGTGCAGAAACATGTTTTATTTCAGTGCTAACAAAGCCACAGATATGACATAGAACCCCGATTTCTTCATCCAATTTGAATTCATGCTGACAATTTCCACTAGATTTCCGCAGAGACTCAGCAGAAACTCTAGCCTGAGAATCATGAAACTGAATTAATAACTGAGACACGAATTTGTACATTTGAGATTCAGGTATAAATGCATCAACCACAAATAAACGTACAAACTTGGGAGTGGGGGGGGGGGGGTTGTGGGAAGGAAGGATGTTTGTATCAACAAATTATCACAAAGAGCAAGAATTTGATCCATGAAAAATTTCAATAGCTTTACCTCATCATCCTCAAAGTAAGCTGATGCCATACATAGTTCCATTTCTCTCCACAACATTTCAGTTTCTGACATTTCTCCCTCATCCTCAACAGATGGTTGTTCTAATTCAGTTTTCCTACTTGTTTCTGAGGATCTCGCTTCCTTGAACTGATTCCACTGGTCAATAATGTGCGGCTCTTCTTTTGTGAATGTAGAATCGATTTTCTTCATATATGAATTTATCAATTTATTGTATGCACCAGCACTTAGAGTTGTTTTTTTGTAAGTTATTGTTTCATCATAATCTTCCCTTCTTGCATGAGCAGATCGATAACTTTTATTCTGCACTTTTGTTGGGGAAGATCTTCCTTTCGACATACTTTCATAATCCATATATTCTAAAGCAGGAATTTTCTTCCGCCGAGTCATATGGTAGTGTTTCTTGCTATAATAATTCAAAGATACTTCAACTTCCTCTGAATAATTTCTTGGAGCTTTGAGGATATTATAGTGTCCAAAGGTTAAAGCACCGCTTTCAGAAGACACAGGAACAATAGCAAGTTCATTTTGATGCTTCCTTGGATTAGTTGCACCTGATCTCCTTGGATTATTCACACTTGATTTCCTTGGAGTGGTCACATATGATTTTGCCTCTGTGAATATATTCTTATTTTTTAGCACATCTCTTGTTTCACGCAGGGTAAGCTCTTCTGAAGGACTCGCATTCATGCCGAACAAGTGTGATAGTGGCAAGTTCATATCAGCTTCTTGTTCTGATTCTTCTTCCTCTTCTCTCCAGTTGCTAGTTTTACACGGAGTTGTTCGAAACCAGCTAGTATCTGTCTCCAGAGGACTATCACAACCAAGGAAACGCTCAGGTTGTACATACCTGCGTTTAGAGCGTCGCAAGTTCATAGCATCATAAACTGGCCATTGTCTGGTCTCATGGGCGCTACAAGCAGTGCCAGCTTCATTATTTTCGAGGTGCTCAAATAGGACCACAGTGGATACTAAAATACCATTGTCTACCTTGAAATTTACAGCATGTAGATAATTATTAGATTTTAAGGGACTGCTGTCATCTTCACCCAGAATTTGATAGACAATCTTGTTCTGCACAGATCTCACATCAAATGCAATCCGCTTCAAAACAGATGCAACAAGAAGCCATGATATGTCAGATAAGAATCTCCCCAAAAATATTTTAGATCGTTTCAATTCAGTGCAGTCCTCAGAGAAATTCCATCTATAGTGCCAATCATCACATGCATTCTTTTCAAGCTTTTGGAGAATACAAATCTGATCGATTCCTACTACTTCAGTCTCTTTGCTAAGAATTGCTTTCTCAGAACCAAGAGGAGCGTGGTCAACATACAAGTTAACATAAAACTGGCATGAGCATTCAGAGTCATGGGGCTTCCTCTCAATGGAACTTATTTTAGCATCAACCCACACCTAATCAGATAGAGAACCAGAAGATAAAAAACGAATGCAGCAATTAGAACTTTCTATAAAAATCACCTATGTCTACAAAAGCTAAGCATGGAAACATAATTTTAGCAAGATGGTAAACTAATCAGTCCATAGAATCAAAGAAATGATAAACCACTTATCAAAGAAAAAGATTAGCATATTTAAAGATAACCACACATGAGTAGAATATTAGCATTCAATTTATGCCCCCTCTGAGCCATTTTTACAGTCAATTTATGAAGGGAAATTAATTTGCTTCATTGTCAAACATTATACCACTGAGCATTGCAACGTAGACATAGAGAATGGAGACTAGTTCCAAATGATAGAAATCAAATCCATCTTAAATCATATTAAGTCCAGTAGTAGTGCTAAATTTCAAATTATTAAGCTTGGAGTGCTCAGCCTGAAGAAAAATAACTTACAGGTTCTGGATTCTCATCATCCAGACTCCCTATCTGCTGAGAGCCTAAAAGAACACATACATCAATACCAGGTCTCAAGAAGCAGGTGCAGTCGGACAAAGATGCCTTCCTAGACTTAACACGAAAATCAGAGAATGGTTGTTTCTCAATCAAATATTGATCATCTATCAGATGCATAGTCATGATTCCATCGCTAATTCTTATGAGTTCCACAGCTTGCCATGAGTCACAGAAGAGGATCTCAAAAGCTGTCAGACATGAAATCAATAGAATGATACAATCAATGAAGTGGTGAGAAATAATAGTACTTCAAAAAAAAGAAGTTACATGTAAAGAAACGACAATGATGAATAATCTTTTACCAAAATAAAAATTTCAACCGTTCAAAGATAACTATTTGCAATATTTAATGAATTTGATGAGTGTTCAAAACACACTTCAAAAGTTAGTTACAAGGTCCTCTGTATATAGACACTAATGCAAAACACCCAGTATCGAGATCTCCAGCAAGGTCATAACTTCACTAACAATTTGGTGATGATGTCCAACTACTCTGCTATTTCAATTACCACAAGGAGCAACTCTGATTCAAGTAAACAGATCTTTCTGGCGGGTTAAACTAAGTTGGCATCTTTCCCTTCATTACAAGCAAAACGTCACAAATAAAATGGCCTAGTTACATGATAAACTACTCAAAAACCACACAAGCTGTTGAAATCTGTTTGATTCCAATTGAAACAAAACAAATAAATAAATAAAAAGAAATACAGTAAAAGTACATATTAGTAGGAAGTAATAATGCTTACGATATGCATTAAATGGATGCTTGGAATGATATAAATGCCTTTTCCTCATTGTTATATTTTAACAGGCTCTGCAATCAAATGAATACATCAGGGTACAGAATCACATATTTCTGCAATAATGAGCTTGAAGCAAGCAGCATTGCTCATTTTTGCAAGTTAAACTTACAATTATCCGAAAAGAAGGGTAAAAATACACTGGTAGAATATATAATTTAACACACATCTTCCAAGGAGGCCTTAAGAATTCAGTAAAATTATAGTAGTAGCCAGAAAACATCCTACTTTAGGTGAACAATAGCAGGATCACTCCTTTATTTCCCAAAAAAATAAAACTCATAGAATCATCACAGAGATGGAAAGTGAATGTGAAAAAATGCAAAAAAAAGAGCAGTCTTTACCATAAAAATCAGATATAGTTGACAGATATAGGCATCCATCACATGCAACCACAGGAGGAGTAAAAAAGGAGCAAATTTTTTCCTTTAATAGTAAATAATGGATGGTCGACACAATTCAACTTAAACTAAATTTTGATTCCAAAGTGGGGGTTGATTACAAGACAGCTGCTTTTTGAATCCACACTGCTTACACAGCTCTGAAAATTGTGTAAAATACAAAAGTAAACAGACAAACCTCAAAAAGTGTAGGAAAAAAAAACAAGATAAGCAAATAGCTAGTGTTCATACAAGAAAGTGCCTATATTCTTTTTTTAAAAAATGTAGATCATTGAAACAATCATATGATTATCATCTAAGAAAACACAAATGAAGAAAGGGTCAGTCTTTACTTAACAATTACCTGAAAGCAGTATCTGGGTACTAAACAAAATCGGATTCCAGAGAGATCATATGGCCTGAAATGAAATAAACTTGGAGAAATGGAACAACCCCAAAGAATGAAAATGAAGAAATGAGTGAGTGATATAAGGAAAAAAAAAAAAAACTGGCCAAAAAATAATATAAGGAAAAAACAAAAGAAAAAGAAAAAGAAAAAGGATAGAAAAGGGCAGTGGGCCGAGTAGTTCTAAAAGTAAATAGAATATTTATTTGTCTGAGAATCTTGGGTTTTGTGTTTGTGACTTTGTGTTGAAATTTGCATGACTTAAAGTAAGGGCCCCCCAAACCTTTCTGCGGTAAATGGCAAGTTGGGAGAATAAGGAAGGAACAGAAGGGTACAATAGGAAATGAAAGGCAGTGATTGATGAATGATGATGATCATGGGTGGTTCAGTCGCAGATGGGGGGGCCATCAAAACTGCTGGATTTTGCTGATGAAACGATGATTTTAATGTTGGTTAGAAGCACGTGTAAGAGTTAAAACCGCATGGGCGTGCACGTGTATAACTCATATAATAAAATTTTTTAAGAGAATAAGATAATTTTTTTAATTATAAATTAGATAATTTTAAATTTATTTAAATTATTTAAATTATAATTAAAAATTGAATTAATTTAAAGATATTTTTTTTAAATTAAAAATATGAAATATAAATTTTATTTTTTAATAAATAATTTTAATTGTTTATCAAATAATTTTATTTAAAATTTTATTTAATTATCAAAATCTTTCAAATATATTTAAAAATTATAGAGATTAAATTTATTTAAATCTTTCAATAATATTTTTATTTTGATTTAAAAAATTATTTTTAAAAAAATTTACATAAATTATTAAAACTCTAGTAACTTGATTTTAAAAATTTTAAAAACTTTTATCTTAAAATTTTTAAATAATAAAATTATCAAAATGATTATATCTATTTGAATTTTAATTATCAAATTTATATTTTAAATAAATATAAAAAATTAATATTATCCTTATCACTTATTATATTTATTTTTAATTTTAAAAAATTAATTTAAAAATAATCTACTCAATCTTAATTGTCACTAAAATTTTTTTTTATAAATTTAAGACTACAGATATAATTTGTTATATATAAAAATTTTTTTAATAACTTTTTTTCAAAGTATATTTTATTACTATGTTAATTTATTATTTTACAATTTTTTCAAGATATATTTTATTTTATTTTATTTTTATGAAAAATAATGTTTTTTAACTTTATTTTTTTTACATTTTTTAAAATATTTTTTATATTTTACATAATAATTTAATCACTAAAACGATTTATATATGCTCTAACCACCGCGGCAGTGGTCCCAAGGGTTACATGGTCTTTGGTGTATATTGGTTGGTGGGCTATTAGTCACACAATTCAGTTGGTTTTTCTCATTGCATGGTGGAATGAAGTTCCCAATTGTCATGGATTCTGTTGAAAAACTTGAAAGGCTTTGGGGCTAAGGTCTTTGAGGTCCATCGTCTCAATATTGATCACATCACAGTACCTTCTACCTGTGGTCAAGAGTTTGGTGTGCTACGACGTATAGATGATGTATTTGATTGTTGGTTCGAGAGTAGATGAATGGCTTATGCTTACATCCATTATCCATTTGAGAATGTTGAACTTTTTGAGAAAAATTTTCCTGGGCATTTTGTGGCTGAGGGGCAACATCAAACTCGTGGATGGATTTACACTGGGAAACCTACCTGTATTTCGAAATCTCATTTGCAATGGTTTTTGTTTTTATATATATGGAGAAAATTTAAGATTCTTTGATTTTGAATGCTTTTATGGATCTAATAACTATCTTTATCACAATAATTTATTTTAAAAATTATTAGTTTTAGTCTCATCTTTGAATTTTCAAATAATTAATTTATTATATATTTTTAATCTATTTTTATCAAAAAAAAAATTATATAATAAATTATCAATCCCTATCTCTCTCGTTGGATTGAATCTTTTTTCTTATCACATTTATTATTTTTTTTTTATTTTGACTTTCCTTCCTCCCACTCCCCGTTAAAAAAAAGAAAGAAAAAAACATTTAAATATGCAAAATCTCATTTGATAGAGCTTACTTTTAAGTTGATAGAGTTTGATATATAAGTTTTTCTAAAGTGAACCAAACAAAATTTTAATTCATTTATCTCTCTTGAAACCCAACAAAAATAATACAATCCATTGTTGAAATAACCCATAAATATTCCAACAAAAATAATACAATCAATTATTGATCTCATGCAGGTGTCAATCATTAATACTTAATAGAATATTTTTAGTATATAAAATATAAATGTATAGAGTTATAATTGACTAAGAGTTAAAATGGGTTTGTATATATATTTATATTTATATAATAGAACAGGTGTTCATCGGAGAATTCTTAGTAATTTTGTTAATTGTACGTTATATATTTTTATTAGATTTAATGCTTACTCTTTTCCAACTATATAGATAAAAAAAAATTAGATAAAAACTTGCTTTTGTTTTGAAAACAAATTTATATTTTATTTATATTTTAATTCAAATATTTTTATATTATATATCTAGTTAATTTATTTATTTCTCTAAAGCCCATAACTTTTTTTTTTTTTTTGCTTAGATTGATTATAATTAACTTTTCATATTATATGTATATTTTGTTTTATTCATTTCTTTAATGTTTTTATTTTCTATTAATTCATTAAAGTATTTATTTTTATTATTATATATTTTTAATTTTGACAAATTAATATGTAAACTTATACTCTCTATTTCCTTTTTCTATATTTTTTATTATTGAATTTTTTTTTTACAATAGATGATGCGAGGAGAATGATAATCATTACCATATCTAACCTATGCAAAAAAAATACTATCAATTATTTTAAAAATAATTAAAAAATATTTTTAAAAAATATTTTTAAGCATAACATAAATAATTATTGCTTCCCTTTTATCTTAAAAATAACTTTATTTTGTTGACATATATAGAAATAATTATTAGCTCAATATATTAGTATAATAATTACTTGAAATATGTCAAAAATAAGAACTAATAAAAAGTAAATGGTTATAATTAAATTAATAATTGTAATTTGTTATTCAATCAAATATATCTATATATATATATATATATATATATATACACACCCATATCAATATTATCATAGAAACAATTATTAATTTTAACTATTTAAATTTGATTCTTCATTTCTTATCAAACAAAAAAAAAAAAAAACGATAGCAAAATTTTTAGTATTTAGTAAATGAATTGAAGAAAATATTTTTTTATGAAAAAGAAAAGATTTTTATAATTTTTGAAAATTTACAAAAGCTTAATTTTTTTTTAGATGGACAATATCATTTATAGTATATTATGTATAAATTATTGTTTAATTGTAATTTAGTATTTATAAATGTATGATTATATATTAGATTAATAATTAAAAAATAAATTAAAAAAATGAAAATTTTAATAAAAAAATCTCGTGCATTGTAAGGGTTAAAAAAGCTTGTCTCAGTGTATAATTCTCAAATCTATTCCATAAAAAAAAAAAAAAAATCTTAAATCTCCTAATTTACGTAGTAGCATGTAAAATCGCAAAATCATAGGCTATTATCACGTTTTAAAATCCAATAAAAATCTTTTCGTAATTTAAATACAGCATGATAAAAAAGAAAGTAAAAGTAATTACTAAAACAAAAAAAAATACTAAAATATTAAAACACCCTATATTTTTTCATAATTTTTTTATCATTTTATTGTATCTAATTGAGTTTTTAGAGCATTGTTTTTGTTTGATTAAGTCCTTATTTTGCATGAAAACTATTAAAACAGTTTAAAAAATAGGGATTATCTGTTGCCATTGAAAAAAAGTTCGATTTAGTAAAAAGTTACTGCGAAAAACAATGGCTTAAGATTTCCAGTTTACTAATAAACTAGTGTGACGACGTGCTTTGTTACGATTTTTTTTATTTAGTATAACTAAAATTTTAAAATATATAAAATTTTTATTTAATTAAAAAATAAATAATCAAAATAAAATTAATTTCCCCTTATCTAATTTCTTTAAGTTTCATAACTCTTTTGTCTAAAGTGAATTCAATAGTCAAGAGCGAACCAAAAAAAGTTGATTTCATAAAATAAATTTCTAAAAATATTTTATTTTATTTTTATTTTAATCCAGTAATAATTAGATTGGATTGAGTATTACAAACAATTTGTAAAATACAGCATATATGAGACAAGGATCAATTTAAATTGCAAAGTTAATAATCTAGTGTCTTCCTAACGGGTTTAAAAAAACAAAAAAATATTCTGCAAATCGTATCTTAATCAAATACCTTTGAGTTGATTAACTATAACATCTTTAAAAAATTAAATCATATTTATCTTTAATTAATTAAGACATAGTTCATTTTTTACAATGATATCAACATGCATCAACATATTTGGGGAAATAAAAACAAAAAAATCACTTAACAAAATTGAATATTGAAAAAAAAAATTTCTTTTAATGAGTTAATAGCATTTGTAGTATTTAAATTTTAACACAATTTTTAATTTAGTTCCTAAATTTTAAAAAATCTTAATCTAATCCCTAATTATAAAAAATTTTCTTATTTTGGTCTTTTTATCAATGGAGCCATATAAATTGATAGTAAATACCAGTTGACACTACTTTACTACGTCAGTTAACATCTCACAAGGTAGATTAAGGATCAACATAGAATTCTCTCAAAATTTAAAGATAAAAAATAAAATTATCTCAAAATTTTTATAAATTTCATATATTTTTATAAAATATTAAATTTAAAATTATATTTTTATATTTTATGTTGCTTCATAATAAAAATATTATTTTATATCCATAAAATATATTTTTTAAAATATTAAATATCTTTTAATTTTCTTTTTCAAATATATTTTATAAAAAATAAATAAAGGAAAAGATAAAAATAATTCAAGAAAATTTTGATTTTTATATATTTCAAATATATTTTATAAAAAATTAAAAATTAAAATATTTTTTAATTTTTATTATGACATGATTTATCAATAAAATACTATTTTTAATATAAAATAGATTAAAAAAAATTATATCTAAGTTGAAATTTTTAAAATAATTTTGTTAAAATTACATTTCATTTTAAAAAATTAAGCAAAAATTTTTATAACGGTCTAAAAAATTAAAGAAGAACTCTATATCATGTTAAAATATTATGTAAAAATTTTCATATCATTTCCAAAAATAGATTTATTAATCTATTCAAAAATATAAAAACTTTATATTCATATAAACCAAAAAAATATAATTTAAAACATTTTCTATTTTTTCTTTTTATAAAACATATTTTGTAAAATATATTTAAAAAGAAAATATAAAAGATATTTAATATTTTAAAAAATAAATTTTTTGGATAGAAAACAATATGTTTTATTATGATTTATGAGTGAAATAATATTTTTAATAAAAATTTTTTTTTCTTTTTAAAACGTTATAAAATTTTAAAAAGAAATTTGAAAATTTTACTTAATTTTAAGTTTAGGATATTTATTTTTTATTTAAAACAAAAATACTTTTAATAAGTTACATTATAACAAAAAAATGCAAATATAATTTTAAATTTAATATTTTTATAAGAAATGTATAAAATTTATAAAATTTTCGGATAATTTCATATTTGGTCCTTACATTTTGAGAAATTTTATTTTGATCCCTCATTTCTCATATGAAATGTTAGCTAACGTCATCACATGATGCTAGCTAACATTGCCATTAATTTAGATGATTCCATAGACAGAATGACCAAAATAGAACAATTTAAGATAATTAAGAATCCGATTATAACTTTTTATAGTTTAAAAATCAAAATAAAATTTGGATAAAAGTTTAGGAATTGCAAATACTATTAACTCGTTTTAAATTACCATCCTATAGCAACACCAAGATAACTCGAACATCTACAATATGTAAGAAAACCTAATTGTCTTGACCATACTATAAAATTCATCAAAAGTTTTCATTTTCTCCTTAAATATCTCAATCTACGAAAATAATATAAAAATATATCTATCAATACTCAAACTAAGAGTAAAGATAAAACTTAATATTACAATGACTATAACACTATAGTTAAATAAGCACCAACAATAATGATTGTATAATAAACAAAAACTTAATATTGAATGTTCTTATATCACTTTTAAAATTTAACTTTATTTAGAGAGAATAAATACATTTTAGCTTGCAAAAATATTTTTGTGTAAATCATGACATATCCAAAAGAAAGAATGAAGAGCTATTAAGTCGATTTGCCTTTGCTTCTTGGATAGGTTGCCCTTTAAAGTCCTCCTTCATATCAACTATTGAGGTTGTGATATCTGTAGAATTGCAAGTTGATTCCAATGATTATCTGGATTCAATGGTTACATTAATATATTTTTTAAATAAATTAAAAAATAAAAAAGTGGAAGACATCTTACTTTTCTCAACAGCCAAACCATTGTATTTTTAATATTTTTGTAATTGTGACAGACTGTTCCAATAGCTACTTATATGACATAATAAATAAAAAGAATAATTTACAATAGTTCTCAAAATGTAGCATACATAATTGATTTGATTTAGGTTCCCTCTATGAATAATTAAGTACAGAAATAAATTATAAGTAGCAGCATCAGAAAAATTAAGTCACAAACATTTTGTAGTTAAGAAAAACAAAGTTGAGAAAAGTTTGAGCATTTTCCCAGCACATAAACAGGTGTAAAACAAACAATTTATTGAAGTTGGTTTGAACGGGCAGCAATAAAAAAAAAAAAAAAAAATTCAAACTGCTTTCCAAGTTTTATAAAGAGATTTTTTGCAAGAAGATAAATTTTCAGTTTTTGCAAAAAGAGGAAAGCGATTTGAATTTTGATCGCTGCTACTTCCTTTGTAGATTTTCCAGCAAACCTAGCACCTATATTAAGTTGACGTTGAATGACCTCTATAGGAGCCTGAGCTGGAGCAGCAAGAGTAACAACATCATCAGCAGCAGTGGCAACTGTCACAGGGTAAGTCTGCTTGATCTGTTCAGCCTCTGCTTCAAATAATTTCACCTCTTCCAACTGAGGAGGGGACAATTTGGCAGTTTCTAAAGTGGCTGCATTAGAAACACTGGGACCCAAATGCACCTGCTTCTCCAAAAACCGTTCTTTTGATTTCAGAAAAAAAAAAAGCAATCAAGAATAGTAAATGCTCATCGAGGACTACAAACTACAGGCAATTTTTAGCTGAATGAGACTTCTCCAAACCTGGTACAAACTACAGGCAATTTTTAACTGAATGAGACTTCTCCAAACCTGGTTTTTCTTTTCCTTGGACTTTGGGTTGAAGGCTTTCTATAGAGAAGACAACCATTTTCCTTCCTTCCCCATCTTATCTTTTCTCAGCATGATCCTTTAAGAGGCAAAACAAGACCAAAAAAGTAGCCTTTCTCTAAATGCATTAGGCTATAAATCAGAAATGACTTCTTGGTGTAAAATAGAAGGATTTTACATTTTAGAAATGAACAGTCTCCAACAAATATTAAAAGGGGGAGATAGGGGTGCAAATGTCGTTCTATTCCATAGTAGATTTTTCTTAGCCTTGAGATTGCTAGTAGTCATTCACCATGAGGCTAAGAAAAGAAAGAAAGGGAGGAGGCAGCAGAATCAATACTGTAAAATTTAAATCTGTCTTTAGAAATAGAAGATAGATTTGGTATATATAACTCTCTTGTTCCAAATAAACAAAATTGAGATTATATCTAACTCAAATCTCTACAAACTGACTAAAATGATGAGCAATTAGTAATTTCATTTTGCGTTTCCTTTTTTTGAAGATCCCAGTCCTTTCTTTGCGGTCTTCTTATGAAGTTGCTTTTTTTGGTTTCAACTTATTTGAGGATGATGAGGACTTCCCTTCTTGATTTTTTCTGTTCTTTGCTTTATTCTCTTTTTTTATATTATATACGATAACAGCCTGGTTTAAGAAAGAAACCACATAAGACTCAGATGATCAACAAATTTTCATTTGGAAGATCAAATTTATCACCTGATATTTCAAAAGCTATTAGAGGCAATGCTGTGAAGAAGAGAATTTTCTTTTCGTCCCTGATACAGATGGGGTCGTATGAAGTACACGTGCGGCCTGTTTCCTTTGTAAAAACTGGTGGTATTGACATTGACAATTACCCCATCCTTTGTACGCTATAATTTATTAAAGAGGCACTACCAATTAAAGACAAAATTAGGGGATGCATTAATTTGATTTAAAGAGAAGACTTACATATAGTCCTACTCCTGTATGTGAAAATGTGAATTTTTGAGAGAAAGGAAAGTGAAAAAGATATAAAATTAACAAAGTATTCATATCCAAATATAAACATTTATGTTGAGAAGAATTTTACTGCACTACAGGCTACGCTGGACATCAAGAGCATCCAAAACTTACCCATCATAATATCAGCAAGAAATAACATGCAAACTGGCAGCGTAGCCATCGGACCCCGTCAATGATTGACAATGGCAGCAGCAGGAGTGAAAGTAAGCTTCCATACATTAGTGAGGTATGGCATCATCAGTTCGTCCTGGCACTCGTTTAGCAATCAAAAACCATCTGTTTCCAAGAAGCTTATGAAGTCTAATTATAAGGTCTTCTTCTTCCTCAAAAAATTGCCTTTCTTTTCATTGGGGCTTAGGTAATTCATCCACCTTAGCTTGGAACTCTTCCCACTTCTCTTGAAACCTGTATGAGGAAGAAACAAGATTAACCATTTCACTTTTGTTCAAAAAGGAAGATTAACACAAGGAAAAAAACCAGAAGAAATGAACTATGTTATGACCTGTCCCGTTGGCTATTTTATTCCATTGTCCTTTTCCATGCAGCTTGACATAATCCATGAGTAGCTTGTCTTCCTCCACTGTCCGTAACCTTTTTTAGTATGGAATTTCACCTTCTTTTATCATATATGGTAATTTGTGGGAGTTCTTGCTGTTGCAGAAGCCAAATAGCAATGATGATGGGATGGCAAACTTTGGATAAGCTGCTTTTAGCAACTTTGGCACACATCTTGATATAGTTTGTTAGCTTCTTATAATTGGATTCATGCTAAATTAATTACCTTTTAAGTGTATCATCCCAAGCTTAAAAACTAAGTCTAAATTTTTTTTTTAATTTGAAACTTAATTTAAATGGTTCATTCATCTTTCTTAAGAAAGTCAAAGCTTAAAACCAGTATACAAACCAATCGATGGACCATTCTACAAATGGAAAGTTTCAAATCAGAAAAAACCTGCATAAAGTTTAAACCATTAAATCTCTAAAAGAAGAATTAAAAACTATTTGCTAACCATCCTTGCTATACACCAGTATTCAGGTTTCACATTAAAAATTCAAGATTATCATTAATCAAAACCACAGTCCTACTAAAAAGAGAGATGATTAAAAAGATAAAACCCAGGATTAACAAGAAACAAGTATATAAATTTAAGATTATCATTCATCACAGCCTAACCACAATCCTACCAAAAATAGAGATGGTTAAAAAGAGAGCTTAATGGTAATTCTTACTAACCACAATCCTTATGTATCAAATCATGTCCCCCACAACCTATGAGATGTCAAAAGTAATTATTTTAAAATATTGGCTTTTAAAGTTAAAGAAAATAATGTTACTGTCATTATTTCTCACTCCCTCAATTTTCCTCTCACCTCAAAAACAATATATATATATATATATATATATATATATATTCAAAAAGGGAATTCTAAAAAAATTATCTGACTGACCTTGTTGATGCCAGCAGTCGTGGACTGACCATGACCCATGACTAGTACCCGCTTTCCTCTTCCTTTCCTATCTTCCCCTTTCTTTCTCTTTGCACCTTTCACAGTCTTCTCTCTGCAATAAAAAAAATCACACACAGATGTCAACATTTATAATAATCACAGTCATTTTCTCTGTAATAAAAACATGATATATGGATATTGTCTATCCCTCTTTCTCTCTCCCAGCTGCTAACACAGCCACAGGGAGGAGCCAAATAAAAAAAGTTTATGGTATGCGAATCTAGTATTGACGTATAACTAAAAGTGTTTAATCTAAAATCTTCCCTACCTTCCAATTTAAAACCAAATTAACTTTGGTATTAGATATAATTTGAAGGATAATTTTGGAAGATAGTGCAAAGATTAAAGCTATTTGAAATACTAGCAGCAAGATCTGAAAAGAGGAAAAAAGTTACCTATTTTCTAAGAAAGAAAGACAGGAGGGCATTGCTTTCGTGGCTTGCTTACCTAGAATGGAAGATTGAACAGCTTATACATTGATACCAAAGAAAGATTCATTGATCATCAATGGTTAAAACTCAATTAAGGTAACATGGTGATCATGTGATGATTGAAGTCGTACCTATGTTCCACAATTACTTCACCTTTTTTAAGCAAGACCTCATTTAATATTTTGAGCTTTTCAATGAATAAATTTGATATTTACATCTCAATATAAAAGATTAACTAATGTAAATAGAATTTACCAGTTTAGTGTTCTTCCACTATGAACGGAACCACAAGTTCACAATATTGCTAATAGCATACTTTCAGTTTCATGTCTTACAAATTTTTTTATATAATCATGAACTGTCCTTAAAATCACTAATTAATGCAGTTTATTTTTACAATTCTCAAAGGAATAAGGGAATGTGGCATAAAACATGGCTTTAAACAGATTCTTAATATACAATATCCATTCTCATAAAAAAAATTGCCAGTTTACACAAATTTCCCAACTGAACATACGTACTTTTGGAATTCTAAATTCCGGTAAAGAATGGTTAGAAAACAAATCATAGAATAATATGCTAAAACCTTAGTGAAACTTTCATAGAATAGAGTATCAAATCATACATACATACAGGTTTGAAAATTTCATAAAAACATGAATTTTTCAAAAAAAAAAAAAACACATACAATTACCTCTTGAATTCGTCAGATAACTTCTTTTTTTGTAGCTTTTTTTTTTTTTCCTGTCATAGAGCCCAACTTCTGCCAAAATCAGTCAACAATTTTAAAAAATAAATAAATCAGTAATACGAACAAAAACAATCTAATATTTCTATATCTATACCTTTTTCAAATCACGATACCATCAATATTGGCTTTGTTACATTGTCAAGCGTCATTGACATGACTACATACGACGGTGAACCACTCAATCTCTGAGAACTTACTATCTCTCTCTATATTATATATATCCATTCACTGCCCAAAGAAAAACCCTAATTTTTTAATGAAAAAAAGTAAGAGTAATTTCAATTGTAAATTGAACGGCTCAATAACGAAAACTCTAATATTAGAGGAATAACCAAAAACCTAAAAAAAAAAAAACCTTTGATCAAGCAAATCACATAACACGCAAAAATACCTTAAAATTGAAAAATTGAAGGCAAAATTGAAAAACAAAAAAACTTCAAAATAGGAAAATAAAAAACCACAAAAAAAAAAAAAGTTAAGGAAGGATGAGGAGGAAGAGATTAAGACTCAAGAAAGATCTACAAACGGTAACGGTGGAAAGGTCGGTCCATTGACAGCCTTTCTCCCTTTCCCCCCTCTTCAATGGTTCCCTTTTCCTTTCTCTATTCTTCCCTTCATCTTTCTCTTCATTTTCTTTTCTTTTCTATCATTGGTTTGGAAAAATCCAGAACCTTTAAGTGTTTAATCTACTCAAATTTCATAGACGAGAGAGACTATTTGCACCCTATATTATTGTCAACGCACCTCAATTTTTTTTTTTTTTAAGTAAAATTATTAGTTACCTTTTTTTTCTTGCAAATAAATTTTCAAAAAAATTTTAGAGATTTTTGAAAATGAATTTCTAAAAGCTTTTAAAAATATTTAGAGTTCTTAAAACCTTCATGAAATTTATTTTTGAAAACTTTTAAGACTTTTCAAAAATTCATTTTTGGAAGTTCTGAAATGCACTAAAACATTTTTACATGAAACCTTATGAAATTAAATACGAAATCAAATAAAAAAGTAGAAAGAATAAACAATTTGAAGTTCTTAAAGGTAAAAAAGACCTTAAAAATTTCACCCATTTGAAGTAAAAAAATTATAAAATCAAATGTAAATCATTTGTTCTGTTTATTTTTTTCATTTGATTTTGTGTTTAATTTCGTAAAATTTCATGTTGAAACGTTTTGGATTCAAAACTTCTAGAAATGAATTTATGAAAAGTCTTAAAGGTTTTTGGCAATGAAGTTCTACTTTACTTCAAATTTTTCGATAAGAACACTACATGAAAATAGAGATTTAGTGATTACTTTTTAGTGGTGTTTTTAAATAAACACCACAAAGTTCTGTATTTCTATAAGGTTAGTGGCGTTTCTTTATAAAACGCTACTAAATTTTTATATAATGGTGTTTAAATTTAAAAACGTCATTCAAAATATATTTTTGTGACGCTTGTTGATCTAAACGCCTCTATATACTTTGATTTTTTAAAAGCATTTTGAAAAGCATGTCTGAAAATGAATACAAATCAATTGTAGGTTTCTGTTGGTAAAAAATTTGGTTTATATATGTGTTTGGCATAAAAATATCTTCAATAATCCCTTACAATGAATTGAATGGGTTATTGAAGACGTTTTTGGCCAAAAACACCTTTAATAATTTTCTAATAAAAATTAAATGTGTTTTTGGTTAAAAATGCCTTAAAGAGCCTCATTCAATTTTTTATAAGGGATTATTCAAGGTGTTTTTTACTATAAATGCCTTGAATAACCTTATTCAATTTTTTGTAAGGGATTATTTAAAGTGTTTTTTGGTAAAAAACGTATTGAATAATCTAAAAAAAAATAAAAAGGGATTATTCAAGGTATTTTTTTATCAAAAACGCTTTGAATAATTCTAAAAAAAATTGAAAGGGATTATTGAAAGCGTTTTTGACCAAAAGTATCTTGAATAACCCCATTCAATTTTATTGTAAGTGATTATTCAAGATGTTTTTTTGACAAAAAAACACCTTGAATAATCTCCAAAAAAATGTGGGAGATTATTGAAAGCTTTTTTTTTGTTAGAAACACATCGAATAATCCTCTTTAATTAAAATTTGAGGGGATTATTCGAAGTGTTTTTTGTCAAAAATGCCTTAAATAATCACAAAAAAATTAGAGAGGATTATTGAAGGTATTTTTTTTGCTAAAAATACCTTCAATAATCATACTTTTCTGTTGTTAAATTTTTCTTAAATTTCAAACTCGTGCGACCCCCTTTATGTTTTTCTTTCCTTTACTCATTTCTTTTACTTTTACTCATTTTGGGTCATTTTTTTCTCATTTTCTACCTAAGTTTAAGTCATTTTGTGGTGAATTTCCATCTTCTTTCCTTTCATTTTTGCAAATTTCAAGTTAGTTTTATTGTATTTTAGGTCAAATTCCTAAACTTCTCACATGATTTGTTATGTCAAATCCCTAAATTGTTTGCCTGATTTGTTGCGTTTTTGTCACCATTCAAGCTCCATTGGTAAGCTCCATTTCAACATTGGTAATTTTCTGTGCTTGATCGTTCTTTTTCTTTTTTTACCAATTTATTTCGTTATTATAGTATGAGTTTGATTTTGTTTGGCTGGTGAGAAAAATTCAAGATAGAACAGAAAGTGAAAGAAATATGGTTTTTCTCTAAAAAACTTGAAATTAAACGTTGAATTTAGTAATAAATACAAATGAAATTTTAGGTTTAGTTTTTTTTTTCAACATAATATTTTTGAAATTACTAAAAAATTGTTACTTGTTAACATGAATTTGTTGATTCATTCAAGATATCTTTAGAAAACCATTTTAAAATAGTCTATTATGTTTTTTTTTCATCTCATCTTGGCATTTATTTTATTTTTTTCTTAGATTATGGTGGTTGATGAAACGATTTAATCTGGCTTGAAAGGATTCATTATGCATGAAAACCATCAACAACAAAAGATAGAGAACCAAAAAAAGACATATATAATCATTTGTGAATACTGCAAGGTAAAGTATTTATGACATACTTAATCTTCCTCTGTTGCACTGTAGGTTTCTAGATGTATGAATATTCGATTAAAATTTGAATAAATTTTTTGTTGATGTTATTTCTGTTCCTTTTTTGCATTGTTTAAAAAATATGATGTCAATGCGTGATACGTAATCAATTTTTTTTTTTTACATTGTAATAGGTTATCTTTGATACCGTCTTGTTATTATTTTTGTTTTAATACTTAGTATAATTAGTATGTTATAGTTCGTTTTCATATAATTTAATTATATAATTTTGGTATGATAATGTAACAACTATTAAATAGATAAGAATTAGATACAAAAGTCAAGATTAAGTTAGTAAGTTCTTAAGCATGCTAGTAACCAAGATGAAAAAAATCTTTCATCAAACAGTAGTGTTTCAAATCTATGTAATCATCAATTCCATACATTTTAGATTTTGGTTAATGTACTAAAATAATTTGAATGTTATTGCATGTATTAAACTTTGTATTCCATCAATATTGGAACAAATTATGCATTTATAATATTCAGTTTATGAATTTAAATTTGCTTTTATTTCTTTTAATATTTTGTATTTAAATAATCAATATTAAAGAAAATTTTTTAAAAATAAATTTCTTAATTTAGCTGCGTTTGTGCCTAAAAACGCTGTTAAATTCTAAAATATAACGGCACTTTCTACTATAAATGCTACTAAATTTAGTAGTATTTTTTACTATAAACGCTACTAAATTTAGCAACGTTTTATGATAAAAATGTCGTTATTTTTTCGACGCAAGTATAACCGACACTCTTAGTGACGTTTTTGGCAAACGTCACTAACATTTTAGTGACTTTTATAAATGCTGCTAAACATGAAAAAAAAAGGTCACGAAAAACCTAATCCCTTGTAGTTGAATCAAGAAAAAAATGAAATATTTGAATCCTATTTGATTTCATCCAAATTTATTAGTATAAGAATAAAATATAAAAAGGAAAAAGAATTATTAAGATTTCATTGAAGATGAAAAATAAAAAAATTTATCGTATGGATTAAGATAGATTAGTAAAATTAGAGAAATTTGATTAAATTATGATTAAAAGAGGAAAAATAATTAAATAATTGTTCTATGATAAAAATAAAATAACTGTCTTAAAGCTAGATTTGCCTTAATTATTTGCTTCTTGCCTTCAACTTTTTTCCCATTGAATTATTTGGTCCTACTCGTTATCAATGGGATCAATGATACTTTCAGCAAGAAATATATTGAAGGGTTAATGCTAGATAGCCAAAAATCAAAGTTTATTAGTAGTTTGGTCTAAAATTCTTGAAAAATTAACTTTTTATGATTACATTGGCAACAATTTGGCAAAATGAGGATTAGTCAGAACGGGTTCAATGAACAATACGGATGAAATAGTCATTAAGTGGTTAAGACACCTTATCTTTAGAGATAAAGAAGGACGTGAACTTTTTGCACATTGTATGCCGACTTTTTTAAAAACATTTTCTATTATTTTGGTAGACAAAAATAGAATTATTAGAGCGAATGTTCCTTTTAGAAGGGCAGAATCGAAGTATAGTGTTAAACAAGTAGGTGTAACTGTTGAGTTTTATGGTGGCAAACTCAATAGAGTGGTTATAGTGATCCTACTACTATGAAAAAATATGTTGGACATGCTTAATTAGGTGAAAATTTTGAATTAGATCAAGCTACTTTAAAATCCAATGGTTTTTTTCATAGCAGTCCAAGGGGTTGGTTTACTTTTAGGCATTGGGAGGCTTATTACTTCAATTAGTCCCCATGTTCATTGAATATATCTTTTAATTGTTGAGAGGGTTGCCCAAAGGCAGTATATAAAGCATACCTAGTAAAACTTACAAGTAAACCAGATATAGAGATGGCAACTAAAGTTGTTACCATTATCATATAATTTCAAGATCACAATGGATATATGATAAGATTTTTTTAGTTTAGTTTTTTTTATATATTTTTATTTTGGTAAGAAGAATCCTCTAAATATTTTGGTTTTGGATCAATGATTAGTTTCAATATTTTAGAATATGAATAGAGAAGAGAGGGAGATGTTAAGCTCATTACATTAAAAAAAAAAAGAAGATATGGGAATTAATTCCCAATAAATGAGAAATAATTGAGTGTGAGAGCCAAATTAGTCAAAATATTCATGTTTGGTTCGAAAAAGGATCATGGAATTTTGGAAATAAAAAAAATTAATGTAAAAGATAATCCACTTTCATTAAATGATTTATTAGATAATTGAACAGCTAGAAAAATATCGGGCCTGCTTACGGAAAGTGGGAATAGAGGCGGATTAGTTTTGAGTGAATTGATATTCTGAGATAAAACAAAATAAATTGAATTTGATTAATTCAACTTATAAGATTTTGGAATAATTAGAAAATTACAAAAATGAAACCATTCATTTTAAACAACAAAGAGTGATTAATTAAGTCCAACAATAGGTTTTCCCACAAGCTTTACAAGGAGCTCTAGGAATTCTGAATAGTTCTTTAAACAACAAGTTACATTTGCATACCATTAGCACTAATATTGGCCTATTTGGGGTGATGAAAGAAATAACTGGTTAGTCCTTTTTTTTACCTTATACTTTATTATAGGTATTTTTTTTTCTAAAAAATAATTAAAAAATACTCATGTTAACTATTAGAACCAACGAAATTAGTAATATCATCTGTGAACATATTGAGCAATATAAAAGAGAAATAAATATTGTAAATAGTGGATATAGTTAGAAACTATAAAAAAACAACGGTTTCCTAAATGTAACCCCCAATCAATTTTATTTACATGGTTGAAGTGTACCCCAATAGACAATTGGGGAGGGACTGTTATTATATATGGTAATATATTATGGATATGATGATTTATGTATTTATTAGGGGTGATAATGGTTCAAATTGGATTTAGTTTTATTTTATTGGATAATGTATAGTATTATAAATTTTTAAAATTCGATTTGAATTCAAACCGACTTTCTCTTAAAATTGATTTCATTTAAATTAAATTTTACTCGTTTGATTCGGTTCAGTTTATCAGTTTTTAAATTTTAGTTTTTTTAGTTTTTATATACTATTTTAATAAGATTTTTAATATATTTAAATAGAATTATATATAAAATAATTATTTTTATTTTATAAAAATTTAAAAAATATATAAATTAATAAAAAATATATAATTTGGTTTGTTTCGATTTTTTTAAATTTTTTACATTTCAATCCAAAATTCAATTTGAACTTAATATATATATATATATATATTTAATATTCGAATTTGATTTGAATTGAATAACAAAAAAATAAATGTGAACCAAACTAAACACTACGATTTTAAATCGATTTTTAGTTTTTTTTTTTATTTTTTCTCCCCTTAATATTTGTATAATAGAAAATATTAAAATTCAGATATTTTTATTATATTTTATATAAAAAAATATAAAATATATATTTTTTAAATTTTGTTAAATTTATATATAATTAATATTAAAATTTTAAATCGTATTTTATTTTTATATTATATTTTGTGTATGGTATTTTAAATTATCACTCCTATTTATTATATTTTTCCTCGTTACCAAAACGTCAAGTTTTTTTTTTCCCCACTTATGCTTATGGGATTCTTACTTTCATGACTTCGACTTCGTCTTGTTTTTGTCCATTTGAGGAATGGGCTTAATCCTTCAACACTGCTTTCAACCTTAGCGCAAAATTGATACTATAATTATTCAGCTTCCTTTTAATGGATGCAACTGGCAAATAATGCAATAATGCATGTTAAGTCTATATAGTTTTACCGATAAAAGAATAATACTTTTTGCACTCGAATCAATAGATTCAATGATTGATATATGTTATTTTACTTAGAGAGTAAGATTCAAATCTTCTTTTTTTGGATCAAAAGAAAAAAATGCTCTCATCTTATTACATAATTTATTGTTGATACATGATAGATGATACGGATTTTTGGATTAGTTTTAACTTAGGGCTGTTTTTTAGCTCCTAAATTCAAAAATTTTTCAGATTTTACGAAAATCTGATTTCAAAATTAGTTATTTGTGTAAAATGTAACTGAGCAATCAAACTACTTGAATTGTTTATGCTACATGTGAGGCTATAGGTGTCAAACACCCCCCTCCTTGTAAAGAAAAATAATTCAGTCAAAACAGAAAGATTCAGATTCAATGAGGTGCCCTGAAACTACCAATCTCTTCAATTCTCTCAATTTACCTGGGCCAGATCGTTATTACTTGTGGAAGTTATTTTTTACTGTCAAGATTCCTTGAATATATGGCTGGTGAGTTTTTTATGCACATTGAAAACATTTGAGGGAATTGGTTAGGAGAAATGAAGGATCATTAGACAAGTTGACTAGAAAACTTAGTAGGAAAGGGGTAGGAAAATGGCAATGAATGGGATGTTTGGCCAAAGGATATTATACTTGGTTCTAAGGCCTTTTAAACAGCCTAAAATTGTCTGCAATGTACTGGTATACTAATTGTCTATTGAACATTTTTGTTCCTCTTGTAATCAGTTATATTCTATTTAACTTGCTAAAAAGGTATAATTTTCCCTCTGGCTAGGTAGATTTGGTGGTGGAACTACTCTGACATTTCAAGCTACTAGTTCTAGCTAACAGTAACTTTAAGCCCTGTATCTTTCATTAGTATCCAAAACCTGAATGATTTTCCTTATCCATGTCAATGTTGTTATTGTTAAAAAAATGGGATCCAGTCTCATGTAAGTGATTTTGGACCGAGTAAAAGCCATGGGCCTTGATCTTTCATTTTACACAGAACCCTAGCTATTTAATAAAAAAGAGGTGGGATTGTTTTAAGTGGGTGTCGAAAATCAAGTAGAGAAAGAAAAAAAGTTAAAAAAAAAGAGAAAAAAGAGAAAAGAGAGTTGGTTGAACGGAAGTCGATCCGTGGTCTGATTGAGTTGAAACCTTGTCAGGAGGTTTATGATTCAGAGTTCTATGTTTGAACGGTGAAGATCGGGTTTGAAGCTCTTTAGGAACAAATTCAGGATGTATTGGTTGAGTCACTTATTTGGTGAGATTTCTCTAATTGTTTATCTAGTTATTGATTAGCTCTAGTTTTAGCTAGAAAAAAATTTTGTATACCTATTATTTGATAGTGAAGATTTTTTTGATGGTCCATAAATTTTTTCCTCTACACTGAAGGGTTTTTCACATAAATTTTGGTGTGCTTTATTTTTTTTTATATTTTTTATTATTGATTATTGTCTATTGCTTCTGTATTATTGTGATTATTGCTTCAGGTGTAACAAGTGGTATTAGAGAGAGAGTTATTTTGAGACATCGATACAAAAGTAACCTAAGATAAAAGTAAATTCTGTTTGAGATCATGGAGGGTTATACAGGTTTCATGATAAAATTGACAGCATCGAATTATTCAATTTGAAAGCCTATGATGGAAGATCATCTATACTGCAAAGATTTGTATGAGCTAGTATTAGGTGATTCGACTAAACCAACAGATATGAAAGATGAAAGCTGAAAAAAGCTAGTAGAAAGATGCTGGCTACAATAAAAAAATAGGTTGATATCAATGTATTCATCATGTAGCACATGAATCAGATGCTCACATTATTTGAAAAAAATTGGTAGCATTGTATGAGAAAAAAATAGGTATGAATAAAATTATGCTTGTTAAAAAGCTTGTAACTTTACAGTACAGGGATGGATGATCTATTACAGAGTACTTGAGTGATTTTCAAGATATATTTAATCGGATGACACTATAGAGCTTAAGATGGATGATGAAATGAAGGTGTTATTTTTTTTTGGGTTCATTGCCAGATAGCTGAAATACTCTAGTTATGATTATTCTTAATTTAGCTCTTGATTATAAGGTGATATTGAAGATGGTAAAGGAAGTGTGCTTAATGAAGAAGCAAGACGAAAAGATGTAGACTCTAGAAATCAAGCTCTGGTCACAGAGAACAGGGATAAAAACATCGACAGAGGTCAGGACTCAAAAGGTCATGGTAAGTTTAAACATGGATCCAAGTCTAGAGGTAAAGTGAAGTGTTTCTATTGTAGTAAGGTAGGTCATATAAAATGAAACTGTAAAATTTTAAAGCAAGAGCGAAAAAATGAGAAAAGTAAGAGTTCAGATGATGGTAATTTTATAGCAGTGAATTCAGATAGTGATTCAGTTACTTTGATTTGTACATATGATGATTGTAATCATGTTAGTGATCTCGGTATTGAGTGGATAGTTGACATAGAAGCGACATATCATTGTGTTCTTAAGAGAAAGTTGTTTACAACTTACAAAGCAAGAGACTTTGGTTGTATCAAGATGAGAAACAAGAGTGTGTCGTAGATTGTTGAGATTGGTGATATTTTTATACAAACTAATACAAACTGCATGTTGACTTTGAGGGATGTCAGACACATTCTAGATATGAGAATGAACTTGCTTACTATTAATGTTCTTGATAAAGAAAGATATGAAAGTCGATAAAAGAATGGACAGTAGAAGCTTCTCAAAGGATCTATGGTAGTTACAAGGGAAAAACTATGCTGCACAATATATAAGACATGGATGTAATTGAATAGTAACCAAGTAAATATCGTTGAAAATGATGCTTCAGCAAACTTGTGGCATAAAAGGTTGGCATACATGAGTGAAAATAGGTTATAGGTTTTGGCAAGATAGTCTCTTATTCCTTTGACCAAAGGTATGTCTCTCAATTCATATGATTATTATTTGTTTGGTAAGTATCATAGAGTTTCTTTTCGTAAAAGTTTTCAAAAAAAAAAATAGATTGAAATTAATTTATTTTGACGTATGTGGTCCCATTGAGGTTAAGTCATTAGGTGGTAACAAATATTTTATTACTTTTATTAATGATGTTTCACGTAAGACTTGGGTATATATGTTGAAATACAAAAGTCAAGTACTGCAGTATTTTTAAAAATTTTATGCCATGGTTGAAAGGATGACAGGGTTATCTTTGAAGTGTATTCGAACTGATAATGATGAGGAATACATATCTAAAGGCTTTGAAGAGTATTGTTCAAAGTATGAGATCAGGTATGAGATGACAGAATCTGAAACACCGTAGTATAATGGTATAGCTAAAATAATGAATCGTACCATTATGAAAAAAGTCAGATGTATGTTGAGGATGGCAAAATTACCAAAGCCATTCTGGGGTGAAACAGTTAACACGGCTTATTATTTACTTAACAGATCACCATAGTTCCTTTGGGCTTTGACATTCTAGAAAGAGTGTGGCCAGAAAAAGATACTTCATACTTTCACTTGAAAATTTTTAGGTGTAAAGCATTCATGCATGTACCAAAAAAGTAGAAATTAAAGCTTGACAGTAAAGCTACATAGTGTGTGTTTGTAGGATATGGTGATGAGGAATTTGGTTACAGGGTATGGGATCCAGTAAAGAAAAAAACAGTCAGAAGTAGAGATGTGATCTTTCATGAAAAAAAATCATAGCAAACCTTTAAAAAAATGAGAAGACTACACGGGTTACTGTTGAGTGTGATATTTCAACACTGACAGGAATTCCATAGGAAAGAGCCACAGATGGTGAAAATGAGCAAGAAACAGAACTTAAAAATATGAATGAACCAGCCATAGTTGGTGATAAGCCAGATGCAATTAGTTTTGAGCAGGAGGAGTAATCCTCTCTACCTGAGAGTGTTGAGCAGGAGGAGCTATCTTTGGCATCAAGTGATGTAGACTATTAGCCCAAGAGATCTACTAGAGAGTGCAAGCCATCTACTAGGTATCCAAGTTTAAATTTTATTTTAGTTATCAGTGAAAGGGAGCCAGAAAACTTTTAAGATGTACAAGTTACTCCGGATAAAAAGCACTGGTTAAAAGCAATGAAAGAAGAAATGAAGTCATTACGAAAGAATGATACTTATGATTTTGTTAAACTTTCAACAGGGAAGAGGTCATTAAAAAATAAATGGGTGTTCAAGTTGAAAAAAGATGGTGACAAACTAGTGAGGTACAAAGCTCAATTGATAGTAAATAGTTTTTCTCAGAAACCAAGCATCGATTTTGATGAGATTTTTGCTCCAGTTGCAAAGATGAGTTCTATTTGAGTGGTATTGAGATTAGCAGCTAGTTTGAATCTTGAACTTGAGCAACTTGATGTTAAAACTATATTTTTGCATGATGATTTACAGGAGGACATTTATATGAATCAGCCTAAGGGTTTTGAAGTGAAAGAGAAAGAGCGCTTCATTTACAAATTGAAGAAAAGCTTGAATAGCTTGAAACAAGCTTCGCGACAGTGGTACAAAAAGTTTGATTCTTTTATGGTGAGTTATAGCTATAAAAAAATAACAGCAGATTCTTGTGTGTATGTTAAACAATTTCTTAATGGTAACTTCATTATCCTATTATTATATGTTGATGATATGTTGATTGTAGGATAAGATACTAGTATAGTTTGTAGGTTGAAAGAACAATTATCTAAGTCTTTTGATATGAAAAATTTAGGTCCAGCAAAGCAGATTTTTGGTATAGACATTATTCAAGATAGGAGAGTTGAAAAGCTGTAGTTATCACAGGAAAAATATGTTGAATGAGTGCTTGGTAGATTCAACATGCAACCTGCTAAATCAGTTAGCAGTCCACTTACCAACCATTTTCATCTAAGTAAGAAATCTTGTCCAGTGTCTAAGAAAGAGCAACTAGCTATGTTTAGTATTTTTTATTATTCTATAGTCAATTCTTTAATGTATCTTATGATTTGTACAAAGCCTGATATTGCTCATGTAGTTGGTATAGTGAGTAGATTTCTTTTTAATCCAAGAAAAGTTCACTGGGAAGCAGTGAAATAGATTTTTAGATATTTGAGGGGTATCTCAAAAATGTGCTTGACTTATGAAGTTTCACAACCAGTTTTAGAAGGGTTTACTGATGCTGACATGATAGGCGATCTTAATGGTAAGAAATCTACTTCAGGGTATTTGTTCACTTTTACAAAAGGAGCTGTATCTTGGCAATCTAAGTTATAGAAGTGTGTTGCTTTGTCAACTACAGATGCTGAGTATATTGCAGCAATCGAAGTATGTAAAGAAATGCTTTGGATGAAATGTTTTCTTCTTAAATTGGGGTTGAATCAGAAAGAATGTGGTATTTTGTGATAGCCAAAGTGCTTTAGATTTGAGTAAGAATCCAAGTACCATGCTAGAACAAAGCACATTGATGTTAGATATCATTGGTTACGTTCAGTGATTAAAGAATAATAGATGCTATTGAAGAAAGTCCATACTGATAAGAATGTAGCAGATATGTTGACTAAGATACTTCCTAAGGAAAAGCTTGAGCTTTGCAGTAACTTGGCCGAAATGAGTTCCCTAGCCAAGGTAAGTTCCAAATGAAACTGCTATGGTGATGAATCTCCTCCTAATGGGGCTGAAAGGGGAGATTGTTAGGAAAATGGGGTCCAGCCTCATGTAAGTGGTTTTGGACCAAGTAAAGGCCATGGGCCTTGATCTTTCATTTTACACAGAGCCCTAGCTACTTAATAAAAAAGAGGTGGGGTTGTTTTAAGTGGGTGTCCAAAACCAAGTAGAGAAAGAAAAAAAAGCTAGAAAAAGCAGAGAGAAAAAAAAAAAAGGAGAGATGGTTGAATGGAAGTCGATCCATGGTCCGATTGAGTTGGAACCTTGTCAGGAGGTTTATGATTCAGAGTTCTACATTCTGAACGGTGAAGATCGGGTTTGAAGCTTTCTAAGAATAAATTTAGAGTATATTTGTTGAGTCACTTATTTGGTGAGATTTCTCTAATTGTTTCTCTAGTTGTTGATTAACTCTAGTTTTAGCTAGAGAAGAACTTTGTATATATTATTTGATAGTGAACATTTTTCTGATGGTCCGTGATTTTTCCCTCTATACTGGAGGATTTTTCACGTAAATCTTGGTGTGCTTTATTTTTTCTGTGTTTTTTATTATTGATTGTTGTCTATTGCTTTTGTATTGTTGTGATTATTGCTTCAGTCACAACAGTTATATATCCACATTGGCTAATCCTTTAAAATTTTCATCATTTATCTTTCTTTAAATGCTCATGTAGTTCTAACAACATTATGAAAAAGAAACAAGCAAAGGCATAATTCAATAAGCTGTAGGGAAAAGAATACAACTAGAATCAAGAAACATGGCGGGTTTCAAAGCTAAATCAGATGGCACTCAAAGTTTCAAACACAGCACCATCTCCTGTAGCACTCGCTTTATCTATCCAAAGGAAACAATGAAACAGAGGAATGAACTAGTCGCCCATTGCAGGGAAAATAACCCTGAATCTGTATGCTTAGAAAATGACAAGAAATATAATAATATAATTAATAAGAAGAAAGAAGGTAATTAACCTATCTTA